>ML110219.1:31656-74372 GCA_003697995.1 Taxidea taxus jeffersonii | reverse complement strand
TTGCCTGGTTTGGGGATCAGGGTAATGCTGGCTTCATAAAAAGAATCTGGAAGTCTTCCTTCAATTTCTATTTTTTGCAATAGCTTCAGAAGAATAGGTATTAGTTCTTCTTTGAATGCTTGGTAGAATTCTCCAGGGAATCTGTCAGGTCCTGGGCTCTTGTTCTTTGGGAGGTTTTTGATCACTGCCTCAATCTCATTACTAGATATTGGTTTATTCAGGTTGTCAATTTCTTCCTGTTTCAGTTTTGGAAGTTTATAGGTTTCCATGAATGCATCCATTTTGTCTAGGTTGCTAAACTTATTGACATATGACTGTTGATAATAATTTCTGATGATTGTTTCTGTTTTCTTGGTGTTAGTCATAATCTCTCCCTTTTCATTCATAATTTTATTAATTTGAGTCCTTTCTCCTTTCTTTTGGATTATTTTGGCCAATGGTTTATCAATCTTATTGATTCTCTCAAAAAACCAGCTTCTAGTTTTATTGATGTGTTCTATTGTATCCCTAGTTTCTATCTCATTGATCTTGGGTCTAATCTTATTTTCCTTCTTATGTGTGGGGTTGGCTTAATTTGTTGTTGATTCTCCAGTTCTTTAAGGTGTAAAGAGAGCTGGTATATTCTGGATTTTTCAATTTTTTTTTGAGGGAGGCTTGGATGGCTATGTATATCTCCCTTAGGACCACCTTTACTGTATCCCATAGGTTTTGGACCTAAGTGTCTTCATTCTCATTGGCTTCCATGAATTATTTAAGTTCTTATTTGATTTCCTGGTTAATCCAAACATTCTTAAGCAGGATGTTCTTTAGCTCCCAAGTGTTTGAATTCCTTCCAAACTTTTCCTTGTGGTTGAGTTCCAGTTTCAAAGAATTGTGGTCTGAGAATTTTCAGGGAATAATCTCAGTCTCTTGATATTGGTTGAGACCTGATTTGTGACCAAGTATGTGGTCTCTTCTGGAGAAAGTTCCATGTGCACTCGAAAAGAATGAGTATTCTGTTGTTTTAGGGTGGAATGTTCTGTATATATCTATGAGGTCCATCTGGTCCAATGCACCATTCCATGCTCTTGTTTCTTTATTGATTTTCTGTTTGGATGATCTATTACTGAGAGTGGCATGTTAAGATTCCCTACTATTAATGTATTCATATCAATTACTTCTTTTTTAAAAAAAAGATTTTATTTATTTATTTGACAGACAGAGATCACAAGCAGTCAGAGAGGGAAGCAGAGAGAAAGGTCGGGGGGAAGCAGGCTCCCTACTGAGCAGAGAGCCTGATGTGGGACTTGATGCAAGGACCCTGGGATTATGACCTGAGCTGAAGGCAGAGGCTTTAACCCACTGAGCCACCCAGGTGCCCCAATATGACTCTTTATCTTGATTAACAGTTGGCTTATGTAGTTGGCTTCTCCCCTATTGGGGGCATAAATATTTACAATTCTTAGATCTTCTTGGTGGATAGACCCTTTAAGAATGATGTAATATCTTTCTATATCTCTGACTACAGTCTTTAGTTCAAAAATCTAATTTTTGAACTGTCTGATATGAGAATTGCTACTCCAGCTTTCTTTTGAGGCCCATTGGCATGAAAGATTCTTCTTCATCCCTTCACTTTCAGTCTGGATGTATCTTTAGGTTCCAAATGGGTGTCTTGTAGACAGGATATGGATGGGTCCTGTTGTTTTATCCAATCTGCTACCCTGTATCATTTTATGGGAGCATTTAAACCCTTAAACACATTTCTAATAGCTATTCTAAAGTTTTCATTTGTTAAAAAGTTTTTCATTTTGTTTTATTGCTAATTCCAACATCTGCGTCATTATTTCTATTGACCTTTTTCTCAAATTATGTTCATATTTTTGGGTTCTTCACATATCAGACTGATTGTGTGCTGCACATAGCACAAGCTACATTGCTAAGAGTCAAGATTATGCTCTCTTCATTGAAAGAGTTTTTTTTTTAAACAATTTTTTTTTAAGATTTTATTTATTTATTTGACAGACAGAGATCACAAGTAGGCAGAGAGGCAGAGAGAGAGAGGAGGAAGCAGGCTGTCCGCAGAGCAGAGAGCCCGATGCGGGGCTCGATCCCATGACCCTGGGATCATGACCCGAGCCGAAGGCAGCAGCTTTAACCCACTGAGCCACCCAGGTGCCCCTTTTGAAAGAGTTTTTAATTTTGCTTTAGTAAGTGGTTTATTGACAGCTTAGCTTAATCCTCTCAAGACTTTGTTCTAAGCTTTCTTAAATTGGGTCTAGAGCTTCCATTACTCTAGGGTTAGCATTGTACTAGCTTAAAGAATAGCTTTTGTTGAGTCTCAACTGATGCCCTGTGTTTTCATTAAATTTTCATAATTTGGCAGAACTTCAATGTCTTTCAACACTGTACAAACTTCAGAATCTCCATTAAGCTCACAATCTCCTGGGAGTTGTCTGCCAGGCACCATTAGGTATTTGTACAAGTCAGGTTTAGAATTCAGTTAAAGACCCAAGCGGACACCCTATGTATATTTCTGGGTGCCATACTTCACCCCCTGGTACCCTGCCTCACAAATTTTAGTTGTCTCAGGAGTCTCAAACTATAATCTTGCTTCCCGAACCTGACAATACTGCTGTTCACTGTTTGGACTCTGCTTCTCTATGCCACAGTCAAGAAGGTGCTCACAGGCAGAAATCTGCAGAAGTGGACAGATCTTGTATATTTCATTTCTTTCAAGGATTACAGTCCTGGGCTGCACATTGTTTAATGGTGGAAAGCAGTTGCTTTATATATTTTACCTAATCTTATTTTTTTATGGCTTTGAGTAAATCCAATGCCCATTGTATTGTCATGGCTAGAACTGGACTTTCTCTGTCATTTACTTATGTTCTCTCAGTATATGTTTGATCAATTAATTACACTGGGCACATTTCTATTTTTATCCCTCCAAATGGTAGTTTTATTATCTTTTAATTATAAAAAAATGAATAGAGAAAAATAAAATGGGAGTCTTACATAAGTGTAATAATATACACACACTGAAGAAGTCAGAATGTATGTTATTAGTTTAGTGTCATCCAAGTGACACAAAATGAATGAAAAATTGTGGAATTGTTGTACATCCTTTTAGCAATCAGTGGTTGCTCAGAATATGCATTGCTCTATGCAAGTCACAGGCTATTACATAAGTTTCTTTAAGACCGGAATATCTCTCAAGAGCCAGTGATGCTGCTTTTTATCTCATTAAAACAAAACAAATTGACCTGTTCCTTTGAGTGTCTTATAAAAGGATATACCTAAAGAACACAGTCAATCATAACTATGCATTTCACACAGTTTAACTTAAGTGTAATAAATCTCCCCTTTTCAGCTAGCAAACAAGTTCTTTTAATGCATTCTGCATCTAAGAAGGAGCAAGAAATGTACAGCAAAAAGAAATCTACCCAGGGAAGTCAGAAATCCTATAAAGGTAGACCTGCAAGTGCAATCGTAGACCCTGGGCAGCCCATTCTGGAGGAGGAAGCTGTCAGTATGCCCACCATAGAAGAAAATGCTAGCACTGCACAGCAGGTATAGTTATGTTTAAGAGAATCCTTTGGTGATTCTCTTATCATTTAGGAGTAATATGGTATTACTCCTAAAAATCTAACAAATATAATGATGATTCCTTTCCTAAGCATTGTCAATATGTATATGATATTCTCTATCTTCATTGCCTCCAGTGTATAACAGAATCAGAGGATTGAACATTATTTAATAGTTTCTCTGTGCCAAGATATTAAAATAAATAGCAAGTTTAGTGTGTATACTAACTCTATAATGTAGATGTAAATACCTAATGTTACATGAGTTATGAGGCTCTCTAATTATGAAAAAGGTCACATGTTAATAAAAACTAATTTGTATATATCTTAAGTTAAAAACATATATATGTATATGTAAAATAAAGGGTAATTCATGTAATTTCAGAAAAAAATAATGCATCCATCAGAAACAAAACAAATAAATACATAAAAAGAAATAAAAATAAGAGGCTAGAAGTAAATTCTAATACGACTAATGACAATAAACACAAACAAAATATTAATCAATTAAAAGAATAAAAAATTAAAGTTAGATTAAAAAGTAAGATTCAACTACAAGTAGCCTAAAAGTGACATTTTTTTAAACAAAATGGCACTGAAAATTTAAAGTTGGATTGAGAGACCTGTGATGATATATTAATATCTCAGGGCATAGAATTCATGGATATTGTGTAAAAATAAAAGGAAGAATATAACAAGCAAATATGATCATAACTAATACACCATAACCTAACTGTCCAGACTCAATGAATAAAAACTAAAAGTTGTTTAGAATTACAGAGAAAAATAAAGTTAGTCAATAGTTGTTTAGATATTTATATAGAACACTTACCTACTAAATTGAGAATATACTTTTTCATAGTACACATGTGAAGCCTCAATAAAAACCAAACTTGTGTTATCTGAACGTAGTGCAATAATATAGAAATTAGTAAACAACAACCTAAAATCCCATAAATGTAAAAGCAAAAGAGAATATGCTAAATAGTTCTTCAGTTACAAAGAACAGCAAAAAAATAAACCAGGAGTACTAAGAATTCAGTAACAACTAAAAAATACAAATCAAAATTTATAACAACATCTAAAATAGCATTCAGTGGAATGTTGACTTTCAAATTAATCCATCAGAAAGCATGAATGTTTAAAAATAAATGAGCTAAGCTATCAAAACAAAAATTTAGAAAAAGAGCAAAAGAATAACTCAAAGAACAAAGAAGAAAAAGTTTTAATAAAAGTGAGGTAGAAATTAGTAAAACAGAGAACAAAATTTAGCAAGATGCATTAACTCTAAGCTCTTTTTAAGATGATTAAGTGGGCAGGCTTCTTGTAAGACCAGCTAAGCAAGAAAAAAAAAAAGGAAAATGTAAATAAACCAAATACAGAACAACAAAAATAGGGTGGAGGTATAAATGCAATCAACAGGTTTTTTTTTTTTAATTAAACTATTAAGCACAACTCTATGCTAGTGAATTCAAGACTTAAGGGAAAAAGGGAAAAAAGACATAACAAATGCCTGGGGTGGGAGAGGACTGGCAAACTAGGACAAGATAGAAAATATGAAATAATAATAATAATAATAAAGAATAATAACACTGAAATGATAATCAGAGTTTTACCTTTCCAAAAGTCATAGGCCCAGCTTGCTTCACAGAATAGATCTAACAGACTTTCAAGGAGTAAGTTGTTCTAGAAAACAGAAAAACAACACAAACTTTTCAATTCTTTTAAAGAGATTACTGTAATCCTGACTCCCAAACTGACAAGGAACAAAAATAAAATGAATAAGTTTCATTTTTAAACATGGATGCAAAAATTATAAACACTAGACTATATAATCGCAGGTGTTGGTGGGGATGTGAGGATAAATTTTATAGACTGTGATACTACAAAATTTTGGAGAACATCTGATAGTATTTGACCAAATTATGATTGTGTGATATAGAAAATTATGCACTTATGTGCTTATTAGGCATATGCTATATTTATTCTTATTGTTTGTGTTTAGACATTGTGTTTTATTTCACAGGTCAACAAGTACATTATACAGTGTTTGGTGTTGTACAACAGTTGGCCTCTCACTGAAAGTCAGCAGACATTTGTTCAAGCATTGAAAGAATTGGAAAAAAGTGATAACAAAGGTATGGCCCTCCTAAATGTTAGTCATATACCTTGTATTTTATATAAATATTTAATAGTAAATTAATCATGTAATTATTAAAACATTATTGTTTACAATTTGCATTTCATATCCAGTGGCATTTTCTGCTTTATTAATTGATTATGTCTCAAAATCTTTACTGCTTGGTTAGTAAGAACTAAAAATACATGATTATTTAGGCCTAGTTTAAATGTGTTTAGTCCAGTTAGTAAAAATTACTTGATGATTATCTAAGAAGTGTACAGAAGACTTTTCTGTTATAAAATTATATTTGTCTAAGTTGCTGAGATAGTATAACCCTAAAGGTTAGTTCTTAAAATATTTAAGAGGAGGAGAATCTCCAAGTGAAAAAGGATTCAGGTTTATTTTTTCAAATATAAGCTACTCTCAAAATTCCTGAGCAGGGAGTTTGATGCATTAGAAAAAGATATTCACAAGTGGACCCATGTAGTTCAAACCCATATTGTTTGGGTCACCTTGGTGTCTCATTTGGTTAAGGGTCTGCCTTCAGCTCAGGTCATCCAGCTCCTTCTCATCAGGGAGTCTGCTTCTTCCTCTGGCTGTGCTCCCCCTGCTTGTGTGATCTTTTTTTCTGACAAATCAATAAATAAAATCTCAAACAGTATTTCCTATGAGAACATAATACCTTTAAGGTCAGGGAGTTCCATGGATTATTACCTGTTCAATCCTGCATTATCCATAGTGCAGACAATGCACACAGTAATCACTCCATGATATTTGTCAAGTAAGTGAAAGAAAGGATACATCTAAGCTACGCTTATTATTGTTATTGACATTATTTACTAGTTGTCAAAAACCCTGTTCACGCATTTGCTTGCTTATACTAACTGCATGAACCTGTTCATTTAAAGGCTTGATAGAGGTTTATCACCAAAGTTAAGAGAAAGCTATTATTACTGAACTGAATCTTTGTAAGAAGGGACCAATTCTAGGTCAAGACATAAAAGCCAAAGAAAATTTATAAAGCTAATGACACTGAGAGTCCCCATTTCCTTTCCACTGTATTGTGTGCATCCATAGAACATGCATTCTATGGGAATCTTGAACTTGTCTGCCTCCCCACTGCCCCTCTCGTGCTGGGAAAGGGACTCTGCCTCAGCCTCATCATTGCATCTCTAGAACCAGGTAGAAGCTGTTAGTAAATGTTTATTGAGTAACGCATGCATGTACAATGCCAGGAACAGCATGAGTATTTCACTTCTAAGGCATCCTGGCCTGAGGTCTTGAAAGGATTCTGGGCTGTTTTGGGATCAGCGAGAAAGAGTTGTGACCTTTCATTGGTGTGTAGCATGGACACATGTAGAGAAGGTGGTGAGACCAGAACCACATTGTTGCCACCTCTTTGCTATTCATATGTGTTGTGTGTTTCACCCAGGCCAAGTGCCCTGGAGTTCAGAATTTGTTTCTTGAACCAGGAGCTGTGTTACTGCTTACTAGTGATGTACATAAAATTCCCTAAGGCAGATATCCTTTCCCACATCCCCTAGGTAAATTCATAGAATGTGAGTTTTGCTGAAACATCTCTTCCTTCTGCCTCTACCTCTCCTCCAAGAGGCAATACCCCTACCACCCAGCACCACTGAGAATATCTGGAATAGAGAGCAGATAAGACTTCAATCTAGAAATCTCATCTACCAGAAAAGACTGCAATTATGATATGAATAAATGGCATATGGAAACTGAAAAAGCCCTTTAAATTAGTTATTGTCTCCATTTTCTCTATAGTCCAAATCAAAATCCCATAGTTTGTACTGTGCTAAAAAAAAAAAAATCTAGATATTTTTCCAATATAAATCAACGGAAATCTGCTTGAAATAACAGTGCAAATTACTGGGTGATTTTGTGTCCCCCCTTCCTAGAAAGAAGTAGATAGTATCTGCTTAATATGAATTGGATTAAATATTTTATGCTAAAGATTTATATGCAAATAAAATACTCATAATTATAAAAATAAATCAAAATAATAGAGAAGCAGCACTGTTTTATGTGGGCATGTGTGTATGATGTGTGTTCTGCAAAGATATTATTTCTTTTTTTGTTTTTCAAGGAAAATGTATAGTACTACTAGATTTTACATTACCATTTGGGGTATAAGGGATTTTAATAGATCAGAGAGTGAGAATCAAGTCCTAGGTTTTTGTTTTTGTTTTGCCTGTGTGGGCTCTTTCATGAGTTGTCTGTAGCTCTTTATACTTCTGATTTCTATATTTGAATATTCTGTTATGCCTGTTTTGACAAGCTCAAAATAGTCATGTTAACTATTGTTTATAGCAATGATCAGTGTGAACTCACACCCACGTGACAGGGAATAAATAATCCCACTTTAAATCATGAAAAGAAAACAACAGAAACAATATTTCTAAATCCAGGTGGGGATCTTGTTCATGGGAACACCTGTTTCTGAATAATGTTCCAGCAAGATAGAATAATGCACACTGATAAAGGAGATATTTGTGAAAACATTTAAGCTGTTCAGGAAATGTAGCACCACATTGAACAATGCTGTTAGAATAGTGAATGAGGTGTTTTCTTGCCAACTCCCCAAGGTGAACTTCTAATGTATAAAAAGGTGCAAAATACCTGCAGATACGCTCAAGCCTAGTCAAATGCAGGTTTAAAAAATTTCTGTGTGTATTTTCTTCAGTAATTAGAAATTTGTTCCCAGTATATGGAAGTTATGTGAATTATGTAGATTTACGTAAACTGGGGATCTTTAGAAAAAGAAGAAATGACACTTTGAAGTGGACACCAGTGTGTGTGGAGGGTTGGGGTTTGAATAGTTTATATGATGAAGCCCTGAAGAATACCAAGCAGGGGAAGTGAACTTTGGAAGTGAAAGTGACGAGAAGACTGTGTCTCAGAAGTTATGCAGGAGCCTATTTTGGGCACACCTGACTGACAGGACCTCCTACCATGTGTAAGGTGTGGCTGGAAAGAGACTAATTCCTGTCAGAGGAATATGCAGAACAGAGTGACCAGGAAAGCCCTATGCGCATGTCCCACTCTTCAAGGCCATTCCCCTTTTCACCTAGGTCAGGAAGGGTGGGGAAGAAAGATCCAGAAATGCTTTCCTGTGCTTAGCTCACAGAAATTCTTTATTGTTAATATGAACAGTTCATCTACTGTTAGACATTGGTGACCCTACATTACCACTACTCTTCAAAAATATATGAGTGGGTCCCAGAGCAAAAGGGGTACAAACAGAAAAAAAATGTAGAGTATATACCAACATGTTGAAACAGTTATGTCTCATTTATATTAATAGTATCCAAAGACAAAATTTAATTTAAAATAAAAAATTATAAGTCAGAAGTTTTAAATGAGCACCTACTATTTTTAGTCAAAACGAAACAAAACAAACTGAAAAGAATATAATTGTATTTTGTAAGCAAAAAGAAAACACTGGAGAACTCTAGAATTTTGGTTATTATGATTATGATTTTTTTAGTGCCATTATGGGACTCTTATTGTACTGTGTATTTTTCATATATTATCCTCAATTCTCATGAAAAAGCCTGAGAGATAATTATTACCATCTTGATTTTACACATGATAAAGTGAAGCTTAGATGCTGTAAATAATTTGCCTACATTTATACAGCTGGAAGAAGCGGAGTAAAGAGTTTCACCTACATCTGACTTATCTGAAAGCCCGGAACCTTTCCACTCTACCATTTTGTCCTTTAAAGACTTCCCAACTAGTAGCAGTACTAATGCTAATAGAGTACTAATGCTCATAGAGGTTATAGGAAACATTTATATCAGAAGCTTTGTGAAAGTTTTATGTGGAATTGATATAGGAATTGTCAATTGATGAAGGAATCCTCATGATAAACCTGTGAGGTGGATGCTGTAACTACTATCATTTTACATACGACAACACTGAAGCACACACTGCTCACGAAACTTGCCCATGATCACACAGCTAGTTACTGGCACAGCTGTGATTTTGAATGGGAGTTAATTATCTACTAAGGATGTCTGGGTGAAAAAAATAATAATATATGGTAGTACCAATTTCAAGCCTTTATTGTGTCCTCAATAAGTGTCTTTATTTAGGGAACTGTCTATATTTCTTTATTGAACATACAAGTTTGCATAAAGAGTCTTACCATGTTTTCCCTGAAGATCTAATAAGTTTTTCACCTTAAGTTGTCCAACACAGATGGAGTTCTGTAAACAAACCAATATGATAAACTATCATATTTAATACATATAAGTATATTAATGGATAAATGTTAAAATTCCAGAGGAAACTAAAAAATTAATATCTGAAATAAGCACAGTAGTATAATTCATGAAATAGTATAATATAAAGCATAGAGTTGGGTAATGTTACAAAATTATAAATATATAAATTATAAAATATAAGTTTTTTGTAAGTTAACATTTATTAGACCTACGGTGGTGATCATTTTGCAACATGTACAAATATTAAATTATTAAGTTGTCTACCTGAAACTGATAGTGTTTTATGTCAATTATACCTCAATAAAAAATAAAAATAAAAAAAGAAAGAAAAGGAGGTTACTGTTAAGTGGAGAAATACAGCATAGCAGCAAAAATTCCTTAGACTACCTAAAACTCGGTTATTTATCACCTGAGAAATTAGAATAATAACTCCTATCTTTCAAAGTTGTTGTGAAGTTTCAAGATAATGTATGTAAAGTTTCTAGAACCAAATAGCCCTCACAAAAATGGTATTCTCATTATTAGTTAGCCAACTAGAAAAGAAGTCTCTGGGAATAATTGCATCTTCTTTTTTTGACATCACATTTGACAATTTTATGTGTGAATGAACAGCTACTAAAATTAAATTACATGTTGCATTGTATCATACATTTGCTGCTGAAAGCAGTCTGCAAATAAATTCAAAATTGAATTGTATTATGAACCAGGAAAGTTTTTTCTCTTATAAAGGCATATGTTGGTCAATCTTAGAAAATCAAGCAGCTTTTGAATTCAGAATAATCAGTATCACATTTATAAATGTGAATTTTTAGGCAGCCAGCTTGTTTAAATGAAAACATATCAATGTCAACTTACACGTGTCAATTGTATTTACAATTTAAGACCTACAAACTTCAATTTTAAGGGTATGATGTATATTTTTAAAGACTTTTTTTTTGTTTTTTTTTTGAGAGAGAGAGAGCACAAGCTGGGGAGTGGGGTGGAGAGGCAGAGAGAGAAGCAGACTCCCCACCGAGCAGGGAGCCTGATGTGGGGCTGGATCCCAAAATTCTGGGATTGTGACCTGAGCTGAAGGCAGCAGCTTAACAGCTAAGCCACCCAGACATCCCGGGTATGATGTATTTTAGAAAAATCGTGACAAATACCTTCAATCTTTTAAAAAAGATTATTTATTTATGTATTTATTTTTGAGAGGGGGAGTGAGCAAGAAAGAGAGCACAAGCTAGGAAGGGGTGGGGAGGCAGAGGCAGAGGGCTCAATCCCAGGATCCAGGGATCATGACCCAAGCTGAAGGCAGATGCTTAACTGACTGAGCCACCTACGCACCCCCTAATGTCTTCACTTATTAACTTAGCTTACTTTTTCAATTATAAATACTTCAGATAAAAAAGAAATAATCAAATTTTTTTCATTAGTATATTGGTACCCTAATTTAAAATTTTATGTATATCCTGAATTCAGTGGAAATATCACCACATTTACTCATTTACATTCAACATTTAATTTCTGTGAGAAAGAAAATATATATATTTTCTAAAAATTCACATCTTAAAACTCACAATAAAAAATTAAGGCCTGAAATATAACTGCATTCAATTCAGAATATTTCTGTTATAAATGTTTAGGAAGCTTGTCCTCTGGTTAACATGAGACAACAGTGCCACCTTTAGTGTATTTTAATACCTAAGTTTTAGTAAAATTTGCTTGCTGAGACAGTTAACATTTTCTTAAGGAAATAGAAATTGGAGGATCTAGAGCAGGTAACACTTTGTGATACCATCTACCTTCATACATAATTAATTGTGTTGTTATTTTAAAGTCTTTTTGCCAATATGTTACATTTTTATGTTACTGGTCTGGGCCTTTCAGGTTCTAGTCTATCTGTAGTCATGTATAAACTTTGTTTATCATTCTCAAAGTCTTTGTTTTCAAGTCCCACCCAATTTTATTAGCAGAACTATAACACTATTCCCTTAACTCTAATTAGTGATATATTGTTCTTTCTTAGGCACAATGTATGCATGGTGTTTCCAATTCGTGGTCTTTGAAGAAACCAAAAATGATGAGATTATCATCTATCTATCTATTATCTATCTATCATCTAAAGATTTTCCTGCTTACATTTACCAAGTACAATCACACTTGGTAAATGTATATCTTATCCTGAGCAAGTATTCTTGTTTAGAAATTATGTTAATGTTCTAATACCATTCAGTTTTTAGTTCCTGGATACATAAATCTGAATTTTAATCATAAAAATATGTTTCTGTAACTTTTATGTCTTATTATCCATGGAAGATTTCTGTCTACTGTATTCTGGATAAATGTAAGGTAACATAAGAGGAAAACTATTATGACTAAAGTCATAAAGCTAAAGGTCTTTTCAAGTTCATTTCCTCAACAGATACTGCCTGAGCATTTCTTCTCTGCAAGGGGTATATTAGTTTATGTCAGTGGTCATTTACTCTAGAACCCCTCTAATTACATGAATATGCAGTGTGAGGTCACATTTTTCACAGGTTTTGAATTAGTAGGATATTTATTCTTATACTCTACTGATACCTTACTGCTCTCAACACATACAGTTTCCCTAAAAAGCTTCACATACTGAAGTTAAGCAATCTGATCATGAATACATACTATGAATTCAGAATTATACTAGGTGAGATTAGGGATCAAAATGAGGTATATAATGACATTCTGGCCTCTAGAGAACTTCAATGCATGGGAGACGTTACTATACTGTATGCCATTAAAGAATAAGGAAATTTCTTTAAAGGTTTTATTTATTTATTTGACAGAGATCATAAGTAGGCAGAGAGGCAGACAGAGAGAGAGGAAGGGAAGCAGGCTCCCTGCTGAGCAGAGAGCCCAACTCGGGGACCCTGGGATCATGACCTGAGCCGAAGGCAGAGGCTTTAACCCACTGAGCCACCCAGGTGCCCCAGAGTAAGGAAATTATTTTATTTTATATGTTCATCACGTAAAGAAAGAAGATGGTGTACCCCTGCTATATGTCTGGCACCACACTATGTGCTCATATATGTAAACTTGAATATTAGCATATGTTAATTTGAAGGGAATCAAATACACCTACGTATATGATTCAAACTCTAAGACTTATGGATAGTGAGAAAAAGAGAGCCCAGAAATACTTATTGGGGCTGTTTGAGATTCAATTTCAGCTCACATTTGTTAATATCTTAAAACCCAGTGTGTATGATACCAGCTACAATCCTATTTTAAATGCCCTATATAGTTTATTTGTAAGCCCCATGTGCATGGTATTAACATCTCCATTATACACAGGAAAAAACAAAATCAAAAGAATGTAATAAATCTGCCAAAGTGAACCTATTTAGTGGCTGATCCAAGATTCACCTCCAAGTCATTTGATTACATGACCAAAGATATTCCCTAGTGTATCACTTCACAGCAACTGGGATTGTTGACAGAAAGACAAGCTGCCCCCTTGTAAAACTGTGGTACTTACAGTCCTGTGCAGTCATGCAAGATGATCTTCCCTAATTTGGAAGTAGCTAATAACTGGCACGAAGCCATTCTTGACAATTACTATTTTATTTTGCTAATGGGATAACTTACAGACTCCAGTTTTGAAAGGGGCTAACATGTCCTTTGAACTCATCCTTGAATGCTAACTCAACTCCCAGCACCTGGAGGGATATAAGCAAATTCTTGCTTCTGCTCCGTTTGAGTGCTTTGAGAATTAAAAAAAGAAAGAAACATAGTAAGGATTCAACAAACGTTATCTGTTCCCCTGCCCCTGGATATGTGGAAAGAATGACTAGAACATTAAGCAAAAAACCCTTCACATCCTCCCTTGAGGAAGCAGAGGGAAGAGAGTAATACATATGATAACAGAGATGTACACATGCAGTACTGTGGTAGAGATCCTGGCCAAGGAAATTAGGTAAGAAAATGTACTGAAAGCATTCAGATTAGAAACACATGACATAGTGATAATTTTTGCCTAATCTTACAAATATATCAAAATCTACTGATTTCTCCACTTTAGTGGTGTATGGTATGTGAATTATCTCTCAATTCTGTAAAAGAGAGTCACACAGATCTTTATAAAATATTTCTTTAAAAAAGAAAAGAAATCCATACCTCTTCAACTAACAACTTTTTACTGACTTGCTCCCCTTTTCCTGCATGACATGATTTTATTGTTATGATTCACTGGTTTCCATTTTTATGTCTCTCTAGCTCATGGAGAGAAACATGAGGAATTAGTTACCCTGGGAAGCCCAGATTCCCATACTATTAGTGAGGGGCAAAAATCATCAGGAACTTCTAAAACAAGGAAAGGCAAAGAAAAGTCTTCCGAGAAAGATAAGACAGCCAAAGAAAAACAAGCTCCTCGCTTTGAGCCCCAGGTGGGTGTGCTACTTTTTCTTGTTGGAGTCATTTAATAAATGTATGTCCATTGATTCCCCACTTGTCTATCTCTCCCAAGGACAAAACTGAAAAATTCCACCTCCTTGATTCTAGCAACCATCTAGATAACCTTAAGGACATTCCTTCGACACCTTCTGCAAGCTGCTTTTCCCAGTTCAGTATCAAAAATCATTAATCAAGACATGTATGTCTATAAGACACTGTTTTGGGGCCTTGGATTTCTAATATTAATATTATACAGTCCTTATCTTCAAAGAACTTGCAGTCTAATAGAGGTGACTAAAGGTAAACAGAGTTTTCATGTTAAATATTGCATGTGAAGTGGTAGGAGGAAGAGGTACTTATTCTAGCCTCTTTCTCCTAGAGGAGCCAAATCCAGACCTGAGTCAATGAGCAAAGGTATTCTAAAGTGAAAATGAACACAATCTCTGTGTTTTGTTTTTCTGGTTTTGTTTTGTTGTTTTTTCTTTTTCCAGCACTGAAGTATGAGAGATCGGGCTGGAGAGGTAAATTAGAGTCAGAAAGAGAAAGGCCTTTAAGCCTCATTAAGAGGCTGGGATTCTGTCTACAGCCCAGAGGTGATTCCAAATTCCTTCAGGGCCAGTTAGCTAATTGCAACGATAGGGGTAAAGAAGAGGATGTGGGGGCAGAGTTGAGGAGTGCAAGTATAGGCCTAAAGATTCTCAAATTTAGGTTATTTAAAAACACTGAACTCAAAGTACCTATGAAGATAAAATTTTCCCAACATTTGTCATCACTGTTTAGGCTAAGCCAGGCTGGGGGTGGTATGGGAGACAGGAGGTTAAAAAAAGTATTGACATGATCAGATTTATATTTCAGATATGCTGGTGGCTTTTAAAGGTATACATTAAGGGGGGGAAAGACTAGGGATGGGGAGAGTAACTCAAGACAGTATTGCAGTAGTCCAGGCAAAAAAGGGCAAGTTGTATCAGGTACAGATAAGAAAAGAAGAAGAAGACAAAAAATAACTATCAAGGAAACAAATAGTTTATGTAGTTGTTAATCCCAAATAGCTGATAAGGAACAAGAAGAAATAAAAGATATCTCTCAGGTTTATAGCTGAATCAACTGAATAGGATGTTGGTACCACTAGTATAAGACTTTAAAGGGAAATTAACAAATTAGGGGAAGAGGCAATGATCACGTCCTACACTTCCGTGGTGGAAAAGCTGTCCAGTTGCAGTACCAAGTCTGTCTGTCTGTCTTTCTTTCTTCTTTTCTTTCTCTCTTTCTTTCTTTCAAGATTTTATTTATTTATATTATAGAGAGAGTGCATGTGCGTATATGTGTGGGGAGGAGGGACAGAAGGAGAAAGAGTCCTGAGCAGACTCTATGCTGAGTGCAGAGCCTGATGCTGGGCTCCTTTTCATGACCCTGAGATAGGGCCTGAGCTGAAACCAAGAGTTGGATGCTTAACTGACCTAGCCACTCAGGCGCCCCACCGAAGTTTAATTTCCTAGTTGGAGTCTACCTTTGGAAACATGGTGAAATAAAGAAGCTTAACCTGACCTCTGCTGAGTGTAGAATGGAACTGATTGAGGGGAGGGATAGCCCCTTGGGTGGGGCTCTTCCCGTGTGTTGGAATTCAGTTGGTGCAGGCTGACCTGGTCAATGTCAGTGCTGGGAAGAGGCAAGTTGCCAAGGCTGCAGAAGTTGCAACCTGCATCCCATGAAACAAGAAGTCTTGGAAGGAGAGAAACAGCTGCATTTTTTTCTGCTCACCCAAAGATTATTGGAGGATAAGTCACATCAGTCCACAAAGAGGTTTTCATACAAGCAAAATAAGATGTAAATGAACCAAAAGAGAAGCAGATTCTATGGT
Source organism: Taxidea taxus jeffersonii (assembly GCA_003697995.1). Classification (NCBI taxonomy): domain Eukaryota; kingdom Metazoa; phylum Chordata; class Mammalia; order Carnivora; family Mustelidae; genus Taxidea; species Taxidea taxus. The sequence goes on along the minus strand of ML110219.1, from coordinate 58,175 downwards.
AAGTCCTGTTATTCTTCAAACACCCATAGTTTATTAGGACTTCAGCTCCCAAAGGACTTATAAAAGTGATCATCCCTATGCCTTATTTTTATTTATTTATTTATTTATTGGTAAATATTTATTTACTTATTTGAGAGAGAGAGAGCACAAGTCAGGGGAGGGACAGTGGAAGAAAAAGAGAAAAAGAGGGAGAGAATCTCCAGCAGATGCACATAGAGCCCCATGTAAGACTCAGTCTCAGGACACTGAGGTCATGACCGGAGCTGAAATCAAAAGTTGGATGCTTGACTGGCTGAGCCACCCAGGTGCCACAATATGTCCTGTTTTTAAAAACACTTTGAAATTTGTTTTGAAGGCTGTTTTTATCAGTCAGAATGTAATGATTTTTCACATTTAGCTCAAGGTAAAACAAGTTTTAGAGTATGTTAAAAAGAACCAGTTAGTGACTGGTTAAAACAGAAAAACATTAAACAAATCATCAAATCTCTGAAGAAATATAGTGCTCAATCAGCAAAAAAATACTCTTCTGGTGGGGGGATGTCATGATGTGAATGAAGACAAAGATAGGCAGAAGTAAAGCCTTTTATTATACAAATAGTATTACCACAAAATTTGAAGAGTCATTCCAATCTCTATCAAATCATATTAATTCAAACTTCAAGTGTGAGGGAAAAAGTGCCTCATCAAAAGGAAAATGAACATTTCCAGGATAAATCAGAAATTAAAGATAAACACATTGAAGAAGAAAAATCCAGTTCTCCAGGTCCTAGCATCCTGACTGACAGAAGCTATGCTCATATTTTTTTTTATACGCTATGGACAAGCCTGCAAGCCCCACTGGGACAGCTGAGATTCTTCCAGTTTCAACTAAACAAAGTACTGGTAAACTTATTTTCTTATCCCATTGAAGGTATACAAGCTTAATAGCCAGTTATACTGGTGGGCTAATCCCCAGGTCAAAGTATGATTGAGTCAGAAGAATAAAAGCAGGTGATTAAAGCTGAGCAGACTATGGCAAAGACAAACAAGCAAAGGAGAGAAAGAATTTATCTCTTCAGCAAGAAAAGATTACAGGGGTGAATATTAATGACAGAACCTGAGCTTTAGTTCAAACATTAAGAACAGCAGACCCAAAGCTTTGCAGTAATAAGATTGAAGAACTGATTCTTTATCTACTGGAATGTCTTGAGAGGAAATAAGAGGCTTTCATGGAAAGAATTAATTTATATTTATTACAACTGATATAAGAATGGCGCTCTTCAGGGGCATCTGCATGGCTCAGTGGGTTAAGGCCTCTGCCTTCGGCTCAGGTCATGATCCCAGGGTCCTGGGATCGAGCCCCACATCAGGCTCTCTGCTGAGCAGGGAGCCTGCTCCCTTCCTCCTCACTCTGCTTGATTCTCTGCCTACTTATGATCTCTGTCTGTCAAATAAATAAACAAAATCTTAAAAAAAAAAAAGAAAGAATGACGTTCTTCAGGCCTTAATTGTCTACATGAAGCCAATGAAAGGAAGAGGTATCCAAATTCTCACAGTTGATGGCAAAGGAGCAAGGGGATTTGGTTGCTCTTCAGATAGCTTGAAAATTGGTTGAACTTTCTTAGAACCCAGTTCCTCAGCATCTTGACTGCATTTGAGGTATAAGCACAGGGCCATATGAGCTTGCATATTTGGGTTGTTTCATAGGGCCCTGGATGAGGGCCCTAGTGTAAAGTAAAGTGTGTGTATGTGTGTAAAGTGAGGAACTTTATAAAAAATTAGCATCACATATGTTTTTATAAAATGTCATTGTCAAAGCAGTCAAAATGAGTGAGTTGGAGCCAGGCATTTTATGAGTCAAATGTAGGGAAGTACTCTTAAGGTTAGAATGGGATATGAACTAATGATTGAATGAGTAAGAAGTTCCAGCTGTGTTGTGGTAGCTGTAATAAGTACCATTATAAACAGGGAGAAAAATGCCAAAAGCTTTTGTGTTCAGAAACTATGGTCATTTCCCTGGAGTCAACTCTCACTATTTGGGAACTGTCTGTATAAAATGTGGCAGGACATTTGAGCCTTATCTGCTATTCCAGGCTACTTTGTAGAGTGAATATTTGGGAAATGATCTTCATCAAGGTGGTTTGCTCCAGTGTGGCCTGGAGAACTCACTGAGGGACAGACTGCAATCTTTCTGTTCCAAGATAGAGGCTTGGATACAGTCACTTCTGCTCTGACTCTCAGGGCAGGGGATGCAGAAAGCTGCCAGAGAAAACCACCAGAGAACAAAAGCCCCCCAAATCTGGTTTTCGTTGAGCCCATTCCCCCTCCACAGGGGGCAGAACAATTCTACCCAAACAGGATTACCTGAGTAACAGCATGGCAGGCCCCTCCCCCAGAAGACAGCCTGGAAAAACAAGAGGCTGACAACCCTAAGGTCTCTATAAAACAAGTGCATCTTCCTTGGCTTGTGGTCAAGAATTTGGACTCTGTACAATTCTTCAACCACCCCTCAAAAGAATGGCCAAGAGGAGGAACCCTCAGCACAGGAAAGACCAGAGACTATGACCTCTGTCACAGAACTAATGGATATATAAGCAAGAGGTCAGAAATAGAATTCAGGGTAACAGTTACACAGACAGTAGCTAGGATGGAGAAAACTGTTAATGGCAACATAGATTTTCTAAGGGCAGAAATGAGAACTGATCTGGCAGAACTTAAAAAATGCTATCAATTAGATCCAATTTAGTCTAGATACTCTAATAGCTAGGGCAAATGTGGCAGAAGGATGAATTAGTAATCTAGAAGACAAACTGATGAAAAAGAAGAAACAGGAGAAGGCCTGAAACAAACAGTTTAAAATCCATGAGAACAGAATTAGGGAAATAAATGATGCCATGAAATATTCCATTGTCAGAATTGTTGGGATCCTTGAGGGGTGGAGAGATAGAGAGGACTAGAAAATATATTTGAGTAAATTGTAGCTGAGAATATCCTAATCTGGAGAATGAAACAAGTATTCATGTCCTAGAGGCAGAGAGGACCCCTCCCAAGATCAAGGGGAACAGACCAATGCCCTGGCATGTAATAGTAAATCTTGCAAATCTTAGAACCAAGGAAACCATTGTAAGGGCAATTGGGGGAAGAAATTCCTTACATACAGAGGGAGGAACATCAGAATAATGTCAGATCTATCCACAGAGACCTGGCAAGCCAGACTGGCAGACATATTCAGGGAACTAAATGAGAAGAACATACAGCCAAGAATTCTTTATCAAGCAAGACTGTCATTCAGAATGGATGGAGAGATAAGGAGTTTCCAGGAGCAGCAGAAACTGAAACAATATGTTACCACTAAGCTGGCCCTGCAAGAAATGTTAAGGGGGGTTCTATAAAAGGAAAAAGATCCCAAGAGTGATACTGACCAGAAATATACAGAGACAATCTGTAGAAACAAGGACTTCACAAGCAACATGATTGACGATAAAATCATATCTTCCAATAATCACCCCCAACGTGAATGGCCTAAATGCTCCCATAAAATGGCACAAGGTTGCATTGGATAAAAAGACAGGACTCATCCATATGCTTTCTATAAGAGACTAATTTTGAACCTAAAGATACATCCAGACTGAAAGTGAAGGGATGGAGAACCATCTGTCATACCAATGGACCTCAAAAGAAAGCTGGGGTAGCAATTCTTATGTTAGACAAATTAGATTTTAAGCTAAAGACTGAGTTAGAGATACAGATGGACACTATTTCATTCTTTTTTTTTAAAGATTTTATTTATTTATTTATTTATTTATTTATTTATTTATTAGAGAGAGAGAGAGAGAGAGCACGCACAAGCTCAGGCAGACACAGTGGCAGGCAGAGGCAGAGGGAGAAGCAGGCTCCCTGCTGAGCAAGGAGCCCAATGTGGGACTCGATCCCAGGATCTCCGGGATCATGACCTGAGCCGAAGGCAGCTGCTTAACCAACTGAGCCACCCAGGCGTCCCACACTATTTCATTCTTGAAGGGTCCATCCAACAAGAAGTTGTAACAATTGTAAATATCTATGCCCCCAACATAGGAGCAGCCAACTACAGAAGCCAACTGCTAACCAAAATAAAGAGACATATTGATAATAATACGTTAATTGTAGGGGACCTTAACATTCCACTCTCAGTAATAGACAAATCATCTAAGCAGAAAATCAACAAAGAAACAAGAGCTTTGAATGACACACTGGACTAAATGGACCTCATAGATATATACAGAACATTCCACCCTAAAACAACAGAATATTCATTCTTCTTGAGCACACATGGAACTCTTTCCAGAATAGACCACATACTGGGTCACAAATCAGGTCTCAACTGATACCAAAAGACTGAGATTATTCCCTGCATATTCTCAGACCACAATGCTTTCAAACTATAACTCAATCACAAGAAAAAGTTTGGAAGAAATTCAAACACTTGGAAGGTAAAGACCATCCTGCTCAAGAATGTTTGGGTCAACCAGTAAATCAAAGAAGAAATTCAACAATTCATGGAATTATTGAGAACAATGAGAACAAAAACATATGGGTCCAAAAACTATGGGTTATAGCAAAGGCAGTCCTAAGGGGGAATACACAGTCATCCAAGCAACACTCAGAAAAATAGAAAAATCCCAAACACACAAATTATCTTTACACCTTAAAGAACTGGAGAATCAATAACAAATAGAGCTTAACCCACATACAAGAAGGGAAATAATTAAGATTAAAGCAGAGATCAATGAATTAGAAATCAGAAATACAAGGAACACATCCACAAAATTAGAAGCTGGTTCTTTAAAAAAATTAATAAGATTGATAAACCACTGGCCAGACTTATCCAAAAGAAAAGAGAAAGGACCCAAATTAATAAAATTATGAATGAAAAGGGAGAGATCATGACTAACAGCAAGGAAATAGAAACAATTATCAGAAATTATTATCAACAGCTATATGCCAATAAATTAAGCAACCTAGATGAACTGGATTCATTCTTGGAAACCTATAAACTACCAAGACTGGAAGAGGAAGAAATTGGCAACTTGAATAGACTAACGTCAGTAATGAGATTAAAGCAGTGATCAAAAACCTCCCAAAAATAAGAACCCAGGACCTGATGTATTCCCTGGAGAATTCTACCAAACATTCAAAGAAGAACTAATACCTATTCTTCTGAAGCTGTTTCAAAAAAACAGAAACTAAAGGAAAACTTCCAGATTCTTTTTATGAAGCTAGCATTACCCTGATCCCCAAACCAGGCAAAGACCCCACCAGAAAGGAGAATTTCAGGCCAATATTCCTGATGAATATGGATGCCAAGATTCTCAACAAGATCCTAGCTAATAGGACATTAAAAAGTACAACAGTACATTAAAAAGATTATCCACCATGACCATGTGGGATTTATCCCTGGGATGCAAGATGGCTCAACAATTGCAAACCAATCAATGTGATAGTTCAAATCAATAAGAGAAGAGAGAAGAAACACATAGTCCTCTCAATTGATGCAGGAAAAGCATTTGACAAAATACAGTATCATTTTCTGATTAAAACTCTTCAGAATATAGGGATAGAGGGAACATTCCTCAATTTCATAAAATCCATCTATGAAAAACCCACAGCAAATATCATTCTCAATAGGGAATAGCTGAGATGAGAGTCTTTCCCTTCAGATCAGGAACATGACAAGGATGCCCACTCTCACCACTGCTGTTCAACATAGTACTAGAAGTCTTAGCAACAACAATCAGACAACAACAACAACAAAATAAAAGGTATTCAAATTGGCAAAGAAGTCAAACTCTCTCTTCACAGATCACATAATACTTCATGTGGAGAACCCAAAAGACTCCACCCCAAAGTACTAGCAATTCAGAAATTCAGAAATGTGGCAGGATACAAAATCAATGGACAGAAATCAGTTGCTTTCTTATACACTAACAATGTAACTGTAGAAAGAGAAATTAGAGAATTGATTCCATTTACAATAGCACCCAAAGCCATAAGATACCTTGGAATAAACATAACCAAAGAGGTAAAAGATCTATACTCTAGGAACTATAGACAGAACACTCATGAAAGAAACTGAAGACACAAAAACATTCCATTCTCATGGGTCGGAAGAATAAACATTGTTAAAATGTCTATACTGCCTAGAGCCATCTATACTTTCAATGCCATCCTGATCAAAATACCAATGACATTTTTCAAATTGCTAGAACAATCCTAAAATTTATATGGAATAGAAAAGACCCAAATTGCTAAGGAAATGTTGAAAAAGAAAAACAAAGCTGGGGGCATCATGTTGCCTGATTTCAAGCTATATTACAAAGCTGTGATCACCAAGACAGCATGGTACTGGCACAAAAACATAGACCAATGGAACAGAATAGAGAGTCCAGATATGGACCAGATATGGCTAAATAATCTTCAACAAAGCAGGAAAATATTATACAGTGGAAAAAAAAGACAGTCTCTTCAATAAATGTTGCTGGGAAAATTGGACAGCTATATACAGAAAAATTAAACTTGACCATTCTCTTACATCATACACAAAGATAAACTCAAAATGAATGAAAGACCTCAATGTGAGAGAAGAATCCATCAAAATCCTAGAGGAGAACATAGGCAATCCCCTCTTTGACATTAGCCACAACAACTTCTTTCAAGAGAGTCTCTAAAGGCAAGGGAAACAAAAGTGAAAATGAACCTGTGGGCCTCATCAAGATAAAAAGCTTCTGCACAGCAAAGGAAACAGTCAACACAACAGAGGCAACCCATGGAATGGGAGAAGATATTCACAAATGACACTGCAGACAAAGGGCTGATATATATACATATATCAGAACTATAAAGAACTCAAACTCAGTATCCAAAAAACAATCAAGTCAAAAAATGGGCAGAAGACATGAACAGACACTTTTCAAAAGAATACATATGAATGGCTAACAGACAGATGAAAAAATATTCGTCATCATTAGCCATCAGGGAAATTCAAATCAAAACCACATTGAGATACCACCTTACAGCAGTTAGAATGGCAAAAATTGACAAGGTGAAAAACAACAAATGATGGAAAGGTTGTGGAGAAAGGGGAACCCACTGTTGGTGGAAATGCAAGTTGGTACAGCCACTTTGGAAAACAGTCTAGATGTTCCTCAAAAAATTAAAAATAGAGTTACCCTATGACCCAGCAATTGCACTACTGGGGATTTACCCCAAAGATACAAATGTAGTGAAAAGAAGGACCATATGCACCCCAATGTTCATAGTAGCAATGTCCACAACAGCCAAACTGGAAAGAGCTGAGATGCCCTTCAACAGATGAATAGATAAAGAAGATGTGGTCCATATATACAATGGAATATTACTCAGCCATCAGAAAGGATGAATACCCAAACTTTGCTTCAACATGGATGGGATTGGGGATTATGATAAGTAAAATAAATCAAGAAGACAAAGTAAATTATCATATGGTTTCATTTATTTGTGGAACATAAGGAATAGCATGGAGGACATTAGGAGAAGGAAGGGAAAAATGAAGGGGGGGGAATCAGAGGGGGAGATGAGCCATGAGAGACTATGGACTCCAAGAAACAAAGTGAGGGTTTTAGAGGGGAGGGGGTAGGGAGATGGGTTAGTCTGGTGGTAGGTATTAAGGAGGGTGCAGATTACATGGAGCACTGGGTGTTATATGCAAACAATGAATCACGGAAAACTACATCAAAATTAATGATGGACTGTATGGTAACTAACATAACAAAATAAATAAGGAAATGAAAAAATGAAAAATCTTGCAAAAATATTAAGTCAAGAAAAAGTAATTCTGAAGAAAGTTAATGACTGGATAAAACTAAAAACTGACATGTTTGGTGGCCTTCCATTATTTTCAAAATTGTAATGAATGTGCACATATATAATAAAAAATGAGAAGCTTGTTCAGAAAATCTACCATTTAATAAGGAATTGTGGGATTCATCCTGAGTTAACTTTGAAATACTCCTGAATTCTGGGGAATACTGAAAAAGATGGTGCTTTCATCAGTTTGCATAGCACCAAATGTATGCTTGGTTACAGAATTCATATCAGAATTGGGTTTTTAAGATATTAATAACTAAGCTTTAGGAATCTTAATATTGTGCCAGTTGTTTGATAGACCTTGGTGTTTTATCTTTTCATGTTTTAAAATGTATTAATACATGTGCCAAACAAGAAACTGAGAACTATTATATTATACTTTGCATTTTACTTTAATTACCATAATCATGTTGAATTTATTTGATTATCAATTTTATTTCATGTGGAAAAGGTAATTTCTTCTTAAATTTACCCCACTTATGTTTTCACTAGCTACATTTTACAATCCAAATGCTACTCTTTTTTTAAATAATTTTTAAATTTTTTAATAAACATATAATGTACTATTAGCCCCAGGGGTACAGGTCTGTGAATCACCGGGTTTATACACTTCACAGCACTCACCATAGCACATACCCTCCCCAATATCCATAACCCCACCACCTTGTCCCTACCCCCAGCAACCCTCAGTTTGTTTTGTGAGATTAAGAGTCTCTTATGGTTTGTCTCCCTCCTGATCCCATCTTGTCAAATGCTACCTTTTATTGTAATATCTAAATGGATGCAGAAAAAGAGAAGTTTCTCTATCAAGGGATTATTACTTTTGAAAGGAGCAGATATAGTTTTCTTTTTAAAATTAGGTTATTTTAACATTGTTTTGTTAGAAAATATAGGTGAAGTGGTTTCAAGAAAGTATTTTGTTCCTCTTGAACAAGATAATGTTGTGTGTTAACTTTTTTCTAGCTGTAGCTCCAGTTTATCATTTAGTGTTAAGATATCAATTATTTGAATGCACTGAAAAAATATTATCAACAAAATAAATTATTGAAATTTAAAACAGATTTAAATTCAAAACAAATAAGCTTAACTCAATCCATAAACTCTTACAGTGCCCCCCTAGTCCTTCATCATACTCCTTTTCCTGATCCCAGAGTTTCTGATTAACTCATTTATCAAGCAATATAAAAGGTGATAAAATCTTTTGTACTATGTTGTAAGAGGAAGAGAGAAAAGAATTTCCAATTGTGAGATTTAAGTTCTCATCAGAATATTAGAGGAATATTGTAGAAAGCAAGGAGATCTTTTTGGTAATATTGAAACCTAACTGCCCACAACAACTTTATTCAGTGGCCCTACCCATCCCTGCTTCCCCATCTGCATTATTCAGAATGAATAATTGACAATTGTCTCAATCATATGTAAAGTGCTAGTAACCACATTAGATTCAAGCCTCTCTCCCTACCAGATTGTCACCAATGAGCGTCACTCATCTAGATATTTCAAGCCCTAAATCAATCTGCTCCCAGCTTATGGCTTATAAAAATGAAAATAATCCTAGAAGATATCAAAATGTTACTTTCATAATGAGTATATATCTGGTGTCCACACCTGGACATGATCAACCATCCTTACCCTAATTTTTGTAAAGAGGTGCCACATAACCCTAAATGTAATTTAGAATTTTTTTTCTTTACAATTTTAGATAAAATTTGCATTTAGTGAAATGCAGTAAAATTAATTGTACGATTCAATGAATTTTGACTAGTGCATTCAATGCTGTAATCTACATCTCTATTAAGGTATAAAATATAGATCATTTCCATAAGGTTGGAGATTCCCTCAAATCTCTTTGCAATGGACTCTGTCATCATCACACCTCACCCCAGGCAGCTGTTTTTGCCCGTTCTGGAATTTCAAACAAATGAATCACCCAAGTTGTATTCTTTTGTGCTCGGCTTCTTTATCTCAGTATGATGTCTGTCTGTAAGATGCATCTGCATTGTGGTATACTTTAATAGTTTATTACTTTTTATTGTTAAGGTAGTATTCAATGATATGGATATATGATAATTTGTTTATCTATTCATCAATTGATAGACATTTATATTGTCTCCTCCTTTTTTTTGGCTATTATGAGCATAAAGCTGTAATGAATTTTTTTGTCTAAGTATTTTTGTGGACGTGTGTTTTCATTTCTCCTGGGTATATACTTAATAGTGAAATTATGGGTCATGAACTAAAATCCAGACCCTTTTGAATGGAGGGCAATACCTGACCTAAAGGTTTTTATTTATCAGATATCCACTGTTCATCCTCAACAAGAAGACCCAAATAAACCCTACTGGATTTTGAGGTTGGTCACAGAACACAATGAAGCAGAATTTTTTGAAGTGAAAAAGGATACAGAACGAGCAGATGAAATCCGAGCCATGAAGCAAGCCTGGGAGATGACTGAGCCAGGAAGAGCTATCAAGGTCACTTGAGTTGGAAAAGTTGTTCTTTAACTTTCCACTCCTAGGCACCGGTCTGAAGCGAGAGCCATGATGGTGAAAGCACATAGTCTTTCCTTTTGGAACGGTATCTGAAATTTTGTTAGACACTAACTACATGTTAAGACTATATTTAAACACATTGTGAAATGTGCAGAATGGCTGATACCAGATGACTCACAAAAGTGAAGCACATGATGGTGCCACTTTATTGGCCCAAACTGTGGGTTCTCTCATTCTTTTGCATAGTGTGGGTTGTATTGATGTGGTTTTGGAATATACATGAGGTTCAATGGGTGAGGTCTGGAGCCAATGACCAAGAAAGAATTCTTGTGATGTCTTTAGTGCAAAATGTTGGTTTATTAAAGCACAGGGACAGGACCCATAGGCGGAAAGAGCTGCTACCCAAGGTTGTGAGGGGTGGCTGATTATATACTGTGGGGTTGGGAGAGGTAAGGAAAAGAGGTTTCTGAAAGAATTTTCATTGTTAAAGAAGACTCACAGGATACTAGAGGCCTTGCTATTGTCAAGTTAGGTTGTTTTACCCTCTTGCAAGGCATTAACATGAAGAAAGTTGGAAACATCCTGGAGGAACATTACACTCTGCCTGCTTCAAGTATCTGTGAATAGGCTGGAGGTTATAAGGACATATAATTGTATCTACATTTCCTTCTGGAAGCTAGGCTATTGATAGAAGGGCTTTGTTCTTATAAATTGCTGAGACATTTGTAAACTGAGAGAGACTTGGGTCTTGCAGGATTGTGATCTCTATAGATTAACTATTTGTTTTTCTTTTCCTTTCCTTAGTTTTAGGGCAGCCAGAAAGTGCCTGAAGAATGTCACATAGATCCCATGGAGGGGGGGCATTGTGGGGTGTCAGGTTCTGCTTTGTCCTCAGCATGCCTTCTGTTCCCTCATTAGTATCCATGTCTGTCCTCAAACTCCTAAGTAGAGCATAAACATGTTTAATATGGGTTTTCATGTACTTTGAACAGCCTTGAGTGGATAAAAAGTCTGTGCTGCCCCTTGTGGAATATACAGACCTCACATCTCCCTCCCTACTCTATGTAATAATCATTGCTATAGTGAACCATTATTACTCATATGTGTTTCATGTCCCTACTCAGGGTTATTAAGTCAGATGAAAAAGGTTCAGGAGCAACTGGACCCAAGGCAGCATGCCTTATGTATCCATTTTAAGACTGCTTCTTCATTAGGTCTCAAAAATAACTGTGAGAATTATGGATGGCTTAGAATTTGAGTTTATTGGATAATAAGAGCTGGCTTAGTTCAAACTGCCATATTTATTCTCAGTTTCCTCTTTCTTTCATGTACTCTTGAAATGTTGTTGCCTGAGCCATTCATTGATAGTGTTTGTTCTTTAGGCTTCCCAGGCTCGCCTGCATTACCTCAGCCGGTTCATTAAGAAAATACCAGAAGCGGACAGCATGCTTGTGTCTGAGAGCCAAACCAAAGCGCTGGAGGAAGGTCAGTGAGCCCTGCCCCAGCCACCTTAGAGCAGGTGCTTTGCACCTCTTAAAAGAGCATTCTACAGGATAGGAAAATAGATTGATGTTTGTTTGTTTTTTTAACCAAGCAGATGTTTGCTTTCTCCCCAAGTAGATATGGTTTTCTCCATTTAAGAAAAGATGAAACCAGAAACAAGAGTGAAGTCTAGGTCAAAGATAGCAGTGTGTGAACTTGAAGGCAGACCCACGACTGTTAATCTGGCACCTTTCTAGTAACAATAACTGTGAATAATAACAATAAGATAAAGCTAACTGCTTTTATTGAGTGATTGTTGTGGGCCAAGAACCGAAAATACTAATTATTTCATTGAACACTCGCATGAATCCACTATAATCTGTAATCATATGATTTCTAGTTTACCAATAAGGACACGGGCCCAGAGTGATTTACTCTGCAATTTGCTAAATTCACACGATACCCAGAGACAGGCCAGCTTGCAGATAGTTCTCCATGACCCCGGAGCACCTGGTCACTAACCCTTGTCTGCCCCTATCTATAACCTCCTTGGGATGCCCAGGTAGGCCGAAGACATTAACATCCCCAATCATGTTTTTCCATGTTTATGTCCTTAAGAATGCAATTCAATGATTTTTATAATGATAATGCCCCATAATTTTTTATATAAAAAGAGTATAAATAGCAAATATCACCCTGATTTTGTTTCCTGGGATGGATACTCTTCACAGAACTTTTTATCTCCTTTTAACCTCCAGCAACTATGAGGGAGACACTGCTATTCCTTTGTTCAGATAAAGAGACCAATGCTCAGAGAGTCACCAAACTCTTCCTAAGTCACATATCTAAAAAGTGATAGAGTAGGATTTGAAATATTTCTAACCCCCAAAGTACTCACTTTTCTAAGTGTTAAAGTCTAATGTCATATTGAGAATACAAAAGTGAATAGGTTTTATTATGATTCTATCATTTCGTTAGTTTAAATTTTATTATTTTATTAGAGTTTATTATTGTTTTTAATGACGTATTAAGTTATATATGCAAAAGAAAAATGTTGCATGGGACACCTGTTAAAAATAACAAGGAACACTGTTCAAGACTACTGCAATAGGAGTCAAGACTATTGCACTAGGAGAGAACGAGATTGAATTCAACTTCGAATACAGCAGGGACAAGTGAGGTTTTATAGTTACTACGTAGGGAGTGGGTGGAAAGTTACCCAGAAAACTTGGTTAGATATCGAGGGTAGGGGGAAGAGAGGAGCTGGATTGGAATATGAAAGTGGGCGTGGGGGGGCATTTCTTGATAAATTAGTCCAGCAGTATTCTTTGGCTAAACTGGAATTCACAAACCAAGGACAAGACCTAGTCAAGAGCAAGGCTCAGAGGAGGCTGACCTTGTCCTACAACATTCACGCAGTAAAGACACAAATATTCACTGTACAACTTGACAAATTTTTATGTATGTACACACTCAGGAACCACCATTATCAAGATATAAAACACTTAAACATCCCCAAAGTTTTCCTCATTCCCCTTCCCTCAGCCATTTTCTCCCTCAAGGTAACAACTAGTCTGACCTCTATTACCCTGTTTCCATTTTGCCTGTTCTTGAACTTCATATATTTGGACTAATACAGTATATACTTTCTATCCCTCACCATGAAGCTCTTCTAACTCTTCTTTTATCAGATTAATAAGATGTGTTTTATACAAAATTTGTCTATTTTATGAAAGTTAAACTTCCTGAAATAAATTTATTTTTAATTTCTTTTTCCTTGATCCATTTTGTTTGTACATCAATTTTAATAATATACTAAAATGTGTATTTATTTTAACATTTCTCCATGCTTTCAATCACTAACCTATTATCACCTTTTATTCAAAGCAGAATATAATATTAATTAAATTATCTGTAATTGATAAATGGGGGGGATGTCTGTATAATATGGAAGTTGTGATAGGTTTTACACAGTTTTTTTCTCCCCCAGGCATAAAGATCTAGAACAGTGGGAGTAGAATTATAGCATTAAGGAAAAACTTCCCAGCTTTGCAACTTCACAAGCAAGAGCTCTTCTCACCTCTATTTTAAGATAATTTTACACAAGTGCCTAGACACAGGGCTCCCTCTCGAGAGAGAACCCCATTCACATACATTTCCCACACAAGGCAGGTGGCTACCTACTTCAGGGCCCACCCTAACACTGGTCCCAGTGTTCAGAGATCCTATTTCCACTTACAATGTCTCACCTCCCCAAAGCCTCTATTTTTATGTGATGTGTTTGTATCCTGAGGTATGCTTCCAGACACACTGGTGGTCTGGGCCATCCACAATAATTTCTGAGGCTACCAATGATTATTTTTGCTTGTGCTTTGGTGGAGGTGGCGGAGCTTTCCAGTCAGCTCCAAACCTGGTTCCCACAGCCCTCGTTACTTTCTGCATATGATTTTGTAGAATACAAGCTCGTCTTGGCTAATGCACATGTCATGTTGTAGTTGAAACTTTGTCAAGTGACACAAGAGAGTCAGACACAAAGAGTTCTGTGAGTTCCGATAACAAAGATGTCATATCGTCAGGGAATATGCTGTGGAAGAAGTGGCAAATGGGGAAGGGCTTGAAGGATCTTTCCAAATCGGGGAGCAGCGAAAGTGGAGGAACATCCCCAGCAGGGAAGGAGGAGCAGAGTATGCGAAAGGAGATCAGTAAGTAGTATTCTCATTTGTAAGAAAAATATGTACTTGGAAATAAAAATAATGGAAAGACACTGATAATACACATGTGATGTATAGGGTTATAGCTAGAAAAATACATATTTTGGATTCATAGGTCTTCATTTTGCTTATCAGAGTTGATGATCTGCTCAATGACCTCATTGCTCAGTAGTTAATTTAAAGATAGAAGTGGACCAAAACAAAAAACAAAAAATACATATCAGGTGTATTTTTGTACACTTCCATGTGTCTACAAACACTAAAAATAAAATTGCAGTGACCACACATGCCATTGTCACCAAACACATATCTTTTTTTTTTTTTAATCTATCATAGGCTTCATGGTATATTTTCTTTTTACCTTTTATAACAAATTTTAAATATTTGGATTCTAAAATTTTGGAGGAGAGGAGTTTTCAGTGGTGCACAAGCCACACTGATTTGGTGCATTTTTGTAGAGTGGAGATTCCTATTTGTTCACTAAAATGAATGTAGATCCTCTATATATTTTTTTAACAGAGAAATGTCTTTCCATGCCGGTCTCCCTGAGGAAGGATTTCCTCTGAGCAACTTCTGGACTAAGGGACTATATTGCTAAGGGACTAAGTGTCCTCTCTGGTTGGAACAATAAATCCGGCTGCCCATAGGGGATACCGAGTCCCTTGCTTGACCCTGAGTTGGAACCACTACCTATGGGAGTGAGGGGGATGGCAGGGGTCAGCTGGCTGTCGAGTTCTGTGACTGTGGCCCATTTGTCTCTCACATGGAGCTACATTCTCCAATTATACCTGTATCAATAGCAAAGATCTTAATCTTCATTTCTCTACTTGTTCAGAACCCAGGCAGGTAAGAAAGATATTTTGAAAGGATGCATCCTCAGGAACACCAACAATGGTTCTTTTCTCAAAATTGCTAAACCAGTCTGGGAATTTTTTTTTTAAAAGATTTTATTTATTTATTTGACAGATAAAGATCACAGGTAGGCAGAGAGGCAGGCAGAGAGAGAGGAAGGGAAGCAGGCTCCCTGCTGAGCAGAGAGCCCGATGCGGGGCTCAATCCCAGGACCCTGAGATCATGACCTGAGCCGAAGGCAGAGGCTCTAACCCACTGAGCCACCCAGGCTCCCCCAGTCTGGGAATTTTTAAATTAAAAACTGCTTATGGCTAAACCATGTCCTTGAAGGAGTTCCACAAAGAAGAGGAAAATTCCAAAATTCAAAGGGCTCTTTTACTGCAGTAACAGGAGATTCCATTTTTTAGCCAATATTTTGAAAGTAAGCACTCGTTTAATAAATAATGACATACATGATGTAACACTAAAACTTATTTAGAATAACAGCTATCATTATATATTAATATTTAATTTGTAGAGTGGTTTTACATCTATTATCTCCCTGGAGCCTCTATGAACTAGACAAAGCATATACTGCTATCTCTGCCTCAAAATTTAAGTGATTGATAAATGTCTCATGTGAGGGCAGGAAGCTGAAACAATGTGGCATGAATCAGGACTCAAATCCTAGTTATTTTCATTACACATGTTGTGATCTCTAATGGAACACAAAGTTTTCCTCACACTTGGTTAAAGACTCATGAAATGAAAATCTAATTACATTTGGAGGTCGACCTGTTTATATGCTAACAAGGTAATTTTTTTAAGTTGCAGAAATGGAATGTAATCATGATTCTTCACTCCAGCCTTGGGCAGTGTGTCCCCTCAGTCATGGTGTGGATTCATTTTCTGTGCAGAGCCCCAGACCATTGTGTTGGGAGAGACCGCTTCTGTGTCAGCTCTCCTGCTCTTCATTTCTTCACACTTTTGGCCTTCAGTCTTTAGACCATTCTATTAAAGTGCACAGCACTGTGAAAGAGTATATTTGGGGATGTAAGGGAGGGGGTAGGAAACAGGGAGGAAAGGTAAATGTAAGTGGAAATGGAGAACTGAGGCCAAAGTGGCCTGTCCTCAACCAAAAATATCTTCAACACATTCTGAAATGTGTTTTATTATCACTTTTATTGAATGTAGATAATATACGTATAATGACATGAAAAATATATTACATGTAAAATAAAATATAAATTTACTCACACAATATCAAGAAAAGTTGACCCCTTCTCCCTCCAAGAAAAGGTGTGCTGTTTGGTTTCCAGTACCTCTTACAGCACTGAAACATGGCCGTGGACTTTGGGTACAGGGGTTGTAGAAGGAATCTTGCTTGAGAACCATGGGTCTGGTTGTCCAGCTGTTCTCTGGAACTCCATGTGATGCTCTTACCTCCGCTGTTGGTGCCCCATATTAGCCCTCGCTCCTGGAGAAGCATCATCTGTAAGAGATTACAGACCCTGGAAGAACTTTGCATGATCTGATCTCTTTATTCCAACTGAAACTTGTAATTCCCACAAAACTGTGTTATTCTTGGGTGCCTGGATGGCTCGTTTGGTTAAGATCTGCCTTTGGCTCAGGTGATGACCCCAGAGTCCTAGGATGGAGTCCCACATCGGGCTCCCTGCTCAGCATGGAGTCTGCTTCTCCCTCTCCCCTTCACCTCACTCATGCTCTCTTTCTCTCTCTCTCTAATAAATAAATAAAATCTCTAAAAACAAAACAAAAAAAAACTACCTTTTTCTTGCTAGTTCCTATTTTCATACAATAGGTAACTTAGAACAATTTCCTTCACGATACCAGATGGCATATGGAAATGATATTACTATGGATTTCACACTTAAGCATTCTTTCTCAATACCAAAGCCATTGTCAAGTTCAACAATCTAAAAACATTGCTTTCCACTTCCCCTTTATCTCTGGGAGCCTCTAGAAAATGCTTTTTATAAACGTTGCAGGTGATCTTTGTCTTTATTCCCACATCCTTTCCCCAGGCTTCACAATCACTATGCCTTGAACAGCGATTTTTAGACTATCTATGACAAAGTAAGTTTTCTCCCTTAGTCCGTTGGGAACATACAAGGCTCTCATAATACACTCACACCCTATTCTGACACAAAAGAGTTTAGTAGACAGAACATGAAGGTTAAACTTCTCTGCCCCTTTCCCACACCCTCTTCTGTTTAAATATATGTTATCTGGGAGAAGGCAAGAAAACACAACTATCTAATTAATCAGTGAGTGACTTTCCAGTCAGAGTCAGCAGAGTTAGTGTCTTATCAAAACAACTCATGTTTGAAATGCCAAAAATATAGCCAGCATAAATAGATATGTTCATAAGAAAAGCAAATGAACTTTAGAAATCTAAGATCCCATAGTTGTCACAATGAAAAAAAAAGTTATTGGCTACTGGTTCCCAAAAAAACACATTATAAAATGTTAATTCTTCAGGAATGTTTTATGTTATAAAATCAAAGACATGATTGAATTGATGTTTTCATCATAGAGTTGAGTTGGGATATTCTTTTATTTCACATGTACCACGTCTTCATGTATTTTCAAAAAAAAAGAGTAATTTGTACATCATGTTTAAAATGTTTTTTTAAAGGTTTGTATTAGATTGCATTTCTGAATGAGTGATCACTTTTAACAAGTTGTTACAAATAAGGCAATTTCCAATATTGTGGGAGGCTATCACAACCCCATGTAAAAAGTAAGACTAAATGGTCTGTGGGGCGTGAGACGTCTTGATGGCGAAGTGAGGGCTTAACATAACCTCTCCCCCAAAGCACTAATAAACTGAAAATTAATTAAAAGACATGTTAAAACTCTGAAGGCATATAACAAAATAAAAAGTACAAGATACAAGATTAATATACAAAAATTACTTTCATCTCTACATAATATCGAGTGATCAAAAAAGGAAATTAAGACCATTTTATTCACAGTAATTTCAGTAATAAATGTATGGAAATAAATTTATAAAAGTGCAAGATCTGTATACCAAAAACTACAAAATGTCACTAAAGAAAATTTTTAAAAATCTAAAGAAAGAAGGAGGCAGTCCATGCTTTAGACTAAAAGACTCAATTTGGTCAGATGGCATTTCTCCCCAAACTGATCTATAAATTCAGTATAATCTCCCTCAAAATTCTAGTAGACATTTTATAGAATTTAGCAACCTGATTCCAAAACTTACTTGGAAATGCAGAAGACCTGGAATGACCAAAGTAATTTTGATAAAGAAACAAGGGGGAAGATCTTTACTTCATGTTTTCAGAATTTATTATGAAGTTAACAGTAATCAAAACACTATGATTTGACAGCTTCTTAAAAAGCTAGATGTCATTTTACCATTCTTAGTTACATGGAATATCCCAGAAAGACTGATCTATAGAGACAAAGTACATCAATGGCTGCCCTAGGCTTGTGATGGGAATGGAGAAGGGCTGTAAAAGGCACAGGAAATTTTACGTGGAGAATGGAAATGTTTGTTTTGAGACTGAATTTGGGTGCCGGTCACACAACTCTGTAAACATATGAAAAAGCATTGACTTATACTTTTAAAATGGGTGAATTTATGGCATGTACATTATACTCCAATAATTTTTTAAAAAGGAGATTAAATGCCCTGTAAAGTCTGAGTGGTTAATATTATAGTCTCTAAAATCTCTTTATTAAGTTTGTTCTTGTGGGTTCATACGTGTTTCAGGAGTAGAAATTTCCTGCTAACTTGATTGTCAGTGTCTATCTGCTATATATTGCCTACTCTACTGGATCTGCAAGTTTCTTAAAGTAGACTACTGTGTCGTAAATATTTTTATATCCCACCCCTGATGGTATTTATGATGGTTTTTACCTCTAGATGAAGCAGTTTAAATATTGAGTCATTTAATTTGTTTATGATGAAATCCAGCACAACTTTTACTTCTTGTCTCCATCTCCATTTAACTACCAGTGTGGTAACATTCTGTTACTCTTCTTATAGAGTATATTTATATTCACTTTGCCATCTCCCTCAAGTGACTGTAAGTATAGTAACACCAACTAGAGGATAAATATGAAATATATTTTAATAAAGTTGTATTGAATCACATTAAAATCATATTAGACAAGTCCAATCAATGTTTTTTTAACAGAATATATTATTTTTAATTAAAATAAGATATAACAGTCATGTAGGTAGTGTTGATTCTTTTTTGAAATCTTGAGACTTATTTTTTTAACAGGATCTCGTTCACGATCCCCAACAATTTTGGAAATGTCTCCACGACTTATTCGAAAAGCACTAGAATATGTAAACTTAACTCAGTATGTACGGTAAGTTTGAATAAACATGATTAATGCAGACATCTGTGTTCACAGAATTTTGGACACATTAATAAGCAGTTGCTAAACACCTGAAAACTTGAACTTAAATGCTAAATATACTTCAGTGTATTCAAATTTTTAGGAGTACATGATTTTACCCCTCAAATTTAGCAAATGTTTTATTAAGTCAATCATAAAAGCATTTGAATATTTTCGGTAAAGATTTAATTTGTAAGTTGATTAAGGTGAGTTGAGCTGCAGAAAATTCCCACTATGCCTGCTGGCATTATTTAAGTACATTTAATTTTATCAAGAACCAGAAATAGGATTAACAGAGAGAGATAGTTACTCAAGCATACTTACAAGTTTGAAAATATATTCAACATTATTTAGCTGCATAAATTAAAAAAGGAAAAACCTCCAAATAGTCTCGTACTTTCCAACACCAATTCCATGAACACTTCATCAAATGAAGCATCTGATTTTCCTTGTACTTTCCTAGAATTGTTTCCTAAAATGTTAGTGACTCAATAAACGGAGAATAACCCATCAAAAAATAGTAAGTTTATCCTTTCTATTCCTAACATTTGATTGGATTCAGACCACCTCACTGTTCATATGATTTTAAATTATTTGAATTCCAGCATTCCAAAATGATTTATGCATCTCTTTTGATGTTTTTATAGAAGAACAATAGACTATGACCCTATGCTACAAACAGAGGAATTGAACCAGCATCAGGCAATGCAAAAGGCAGAGGAGGTTCATCAGTTCCGCCAGTATAGGACCAGAGTCCTCAGCGTTCGAGACATTGACCAAGAGGAACAGCTTAAAGTAAAGGATAAAATCCTGGAGATGTATGGGGAGATGCAGGTGAGTCTCAACATACAGAGTACAGTTGACACATTCTATTATAATGTTAAAAAGATATCATAGAATCATATAGGACTTGGGTGGAAAGCAGTCTTAAAAGCGTTTAGTTCCCAACTCCTCAGAGAAGATGGAGGATCGGTGAAACACACCAAATTTCACTTACTTCCTTAAACCCCTCCAAAATGCAGTATTGAGGATCTATCCACAAAAATGGGAGGAAGGAGAGAGATGACAACAACAAAATATATGTGAAGGTAAAGAGAGCTGGGTGAAGATAGTATTAAGAGACTTGAGGCAGCCAAATTCTAAGCTGGTAGCAGAAAAGCTCTTAAAATAACCCAATTTGCTCCACAGAATCCCTGAAAGGCTCAGAAATATGTCTAATTGACACATCCTCTTGCTTGTCCAATAGGCACCTTCAGCCAAACCTCCCAGTCCAGATTCTATCATTCTTGCCCTCTCTCACGTCAGCCCAAACGTATCACCTGCACCAATCTTCCCCACCCAGGAAGGGCAGTTGTACTCTCTCAGTTGCTCAGAGCACAGATTTCAGAGACATCCTTGACTTCTCTCACCTCTTTCACCTAATCATCAATACTTATCAGCATCACCTTGAAAATATACCTATAATTCAATCACTTTTCATTCTCTCTATGCCTACCACCCTAGTCCAAACCACCGGTGTTTTCTATTCAGTTATCGTTACAGCCTCCTGACTGATCTCACTGCTGCCATCTTGTTCTTCTACAATGGAATCTCTGCTTCAAGCCAAAATGATTGTAACCATTAGGAAAATGATTTTATCCTGTGGTAACAGCATCAGTGTCTCAGTGGGTTAAGACAGGGGTTAGCAAACTTGTTTTCTGTAAAGGGCCAGATAGTAAATATTTTTGCCTTTGCAGGCCATGTGTGGTATCTACTCAACTCTGCTGTTCACACAAATTCAGTCAAAGATAATGTCTACATGTGTTCCAGTAAACCTTTATTTAGAAAAATAGGCAATGAGGCAGATTTTTCCATAAGCCTACATTTACCAACCCCTGGATTAAAACAATATACGAGTATTTCTCCTTCTAGCTGCATGTCCAGTAAGGGTCAGCAGAGGGCCCTTCTCATCACATTTATGTTTCATAGTCACATTTCATTGGTCAAAGCTAGTCATATGGTCACATATAACGACAGTGAAGGAATTAGCCTTGCGGACACCTTGATTTCAAATTTCTAGCATCACTAATGCTGAAACAATAAATTTCAGTTCCTTAAGATATCCAGTTTGTGGCACTTTGTAACAAAAGCCCTAGCAGAATAAAACTAAGACTAGCTATGCTACTTTATGCCTGGAGGAGAGCTGCAAATATTTTATGAATTGCACTAGTGGTGATCATAGTACATCTCTAAATTGGAGAGTGGGATTATTTCACTCCTGTAAGGACTTCACATTTCACTAAGAAAAAGAAGTCTTTATTATGATGTCTAGAGTTCTATATAATCTATATAATCTAGTGCCTGCTTTCCTCTCTGATCTTTTTCCTCCATAATTCTATCTGCTTTGCTTCTTTTGTTTTTTTCCAAATTGACTTCACCTTTCAACTAATAGCCAGACATGTTTCCACCTCTGGGGCCTTTAACTTGCTCTTAACCTTGTCCTGGAATATTCTTCCCCAACAGCCAAATGGTTTACAGCTTCACTTTCTGAGATCTTGTATCTACTGCCACTTTATTAGAGAGATCTTCTCTGGCTACCCTTTTACAGTTAGCATCCCTCAATATCTAAAGGCCCATGCCTGGCCTTATTATTTTCTTTAAAACAATTACCCTATATGTGTATTCATTTATTGATTTAACATGGAAAGGTATGTTTATTTTATACATATTATTTATAAATATTATAAATATTTATCATACAAAATATATTATATATAATATACAAGCATATATATATATATATATATATATAATGTGTGCACTCTTTAAATCTATCTTCTATAGAATTTAGTTTGAATGTGAATAAGATGTGGGAGGTACAAAAACCCTAGTTTTGGTTGAATTAAACTTAATAGAAACATCGTCAGTATCACATTTCTTATCAGATAGGAGAAAAGGATACCAATCCTCAAGAGATTACTGGCCTATATTAAACTTACTTTATCCTAAATCCTTTAGATACTTTCTCTCTCTTTTTAATATGGTACTACTATCATCTTGTACAATTGATTTAGCAAAGCCAATTTTATTGTGGTGGATACAGTACTTTTCTTTCACCAAAAGCTTTGAAAAAAGTCGCATTTTGACATTCAGCTCTTCCATAATCTCTGCCACAATCATGGATGTTGCAAAACCACAGAAAATTTCTTGAAGAATTTAGCAATGAAGACAAAACAGTCATTTCTAGATGCTTCTCTTCTGGCTAGCATCAGTTCAATAATCCTTTTTTAAAAATTATATCATTTTTGAAGCAGGAAACAACAGGATGGGCTGTGATTGTGCTCATACTATCAGAAATGCAAATGAAATGAGAAAGACAAAGCTTCTTAGGAAAGCTACATTGGGACTTAGTTATATCACTGCTTTATTTGTGAGCATTCTTAGGATGGTGCCTGGAGCTGACATTAAGCTTTGAAAATTACCCATCTTTTTGAAAAGATAAACTATAATACAAATCTAGTTATATATATATATATTTTAAAAGTAGAATATATATATATATATATATATATATATCTTGGATTTTCATAATCCAAGTTATGGAAAGATATCTATATATCTATATATCTTGGATTTCCATAATCCAAGTTATGGAAAGATATCTATATATCTATATATATAGATATATATATAGAATATATATATTTTCTTTTTGAAAATATAAACTATAATACAAATCTAGTTATATATATTTTAAAAGTAGAATTTATATATATATAAATTCTATATATATATTCTATATATAAATTTATATATATTTTAAAAGTAGATGTACAGCATCCCTTCCTGATCAAAACTCTTCAAAGTGTAGGGATAGAGGGCACATACCTCAATATTATCAAAGCTATCTATGAAAAACCCACCGCAAATATCATTCTCAATGGAGAAAAACTGAGAGCTTTTCCGCTAAGGTCAGGAACACGGCAGGGATGTCCGCTATCACCACTGCTATTCAACATAGTACTAGAAGTCCTAGCCTCAGCAATCAGACAACAAAAAGAAATTAAAGGCATCCAAATCAGCAAAGAAGAAGTCAAACTATCGCTCTTTGCAGATGATATGATACTATACGTGGAAAACCCAAAAGGCTCCACTCCAAAACTGCTAGAGCTTGTACAGGAATTCAGTAAAGTGTCAGGATATAAAATCAATGCACAGAAATCAGTTGCATTTCTTTACACCAACAACAATTCAGAAGAAAGAGAAATTAAGGAGTCAATCCCATTTACAATTGCACCCAAAACCATAAGATACCTAGGAATAAACCTAACCAAAGAGGCAAAGAATCTATACTCAGAAAACTATAAAGTACTCATGAAAGAAATTGAGGAAGACACAAAGAAATAGAAAAATGTTCCATGCTCATGGATTGGAAAAATAAATATTCTGAAATGTCTATGCTACCTAAAGCAATCTACACATTTAATGCAATGCCTATCAAAATCCCATCCAATTTTTTCAAAGAAATGGAACAAATCATCCTAAAATTTATATGGAACCAGAAAAGACCTCGAATAGCCAAAGGAATATTGAAAAAGAAAGCCAAAGTTGGTGGCATCACAATTCCAGACTTCAAGCTCTACTACAAAGCTGTCATCATCAAGACAGTATGGTACTGGCACAAAAACAGACACATTGATCAATGGAACAGAATAGAGAGCCCAGAAATAGACCCTCAACTCTATGGTCAACTAATCTTTGACAAAGCAGGAAAGAATATCCAATGGAAAAAAGACAGCCTCTTCAACAAATGGTGTTGGGAAAATTGGACAGCTACATGCAGAAAGATGAAATTGGACCATTTCCTTACACCACATATGAAAATAGACTCAAATTGGATGAAGGACCTCATTGTGAGAAAGGAATCCATCAAAATCCTTGAGGAGAACACAGGCAGCAACCTCTTCGACCTCAGCCACAGCAGCTTCTTCCTAGGAACGATGCCAAAGGCAAGGGAAGCAAGGGAAAAAATGAACTAATGGGACTTCATCAAGATCAAAAGCTTTTGCACAGCAAAGGAAACAGTCAACAAAATCAAAAGACAACTGACAGAATGGGAGAAGAAATTTGCAAACAACATATCAGATAAAGGGCTAGTATCCAAAATCTATAAAGAGCTTAGCAAACTCAACACCCAAAGAACAAATAATCCAATCAAGAAATGGGCAGAGGACATGAACAGACATTTCTGCAAAGAAGACATCCAGATGGCCAACAGACACATGAAAAAGTGCTCCACATCACTGGGCATCAGGAAGATACAAATCAAAACCACAATGAGATACCACCTCACACCAGTCAGAATGGCTAAAATGAACAAGTCAGGAAATAACAGATGCTGGCGAGGATGTGGAGAAAGGGGAACCCTCCTACACTGTTGGTGGGAATGCGAGCTGGTGCAACCACTCTGGAAAACAGCATGGAGGTTCCTCAAAAAATTGAAAATAGAGCTACCTTATGACCCAACAATTGCACTACTGGGTAAATACCCTAAAGATACAAACGTATCTTTTTGCACCCAAATGTTTATAGCAGCAATGTCCACAATAGCCAAGTTATGGAAAGAACCTAGATGTCCATCAACAGATGAATGGATAAAGAAGAGGTAGTATATATATACAATGGAATACTATGCAGCCATCAAAAGAAATGAAATCTTGCCATTGTGATGACATGGATGGAACTAGAGGGTATTATACTTAGCGAAATAAGTCAATCAGAGAAAGACAACTATCATATGATCTCCCTGATATGAGGAAGTGGAGATGCAATGGGAGTGAGGGTTAAGGGGGTAGGAAAAGAATAAATGAAACAAGATGGGATTGGGAGGGAGACAAACCAAAAGAGACTCTTAATGTCATAAAAAAAACTGACAGGGTTGGGGGGGAGGGGTGTTGGGAGAGGGTGGTGGGGTTACATTATATGTTTAAATAAAAATAAAAAAAAAATTAAAAAGTAGAATCAGGATTTCCTGATAGATTGTTGGTGTACTGTAAGAGAAAGTAAAGAGTCAAGAAATTCTCTAAGGTTTTTGGCTAAACAACTGATCAGGTTGAGTTGCCATTGGATCTGATGGCTTGAAAGAAAAGACAAAGATTTCAATTTGGGACATTTTTGGATATACCTATTGTATCAAAAAAAGGCATTCTTAAATATCTATTTCAGTCATGTGGAGATACTGATTAGAAGTTAGATATATGGTTCTGGAATTTAGGAGCGAGATCTGGGCTGGAGATTAAAAAAGTAGGGGACCCATCAGTGTAGAAATGGAATTTAAAGCCACGGGGCTAGATGAAACCACAAAGGAAAGAAATCTAAGATTTAAGATGTGGCCACTTCCTCATTAAGAAATAAAGGAGAAGAGAAGACGTTAGCAGAGGCAACTGACAAGGAGCAGTTAGTGAAGTAGAAGAAAAGTCAGTGGGGCCTGAGGTCCAGAAAGCCAAGTCAATCAGTTGATCCAGGAGGAGACGGTAGGGGTAAGTAAGAATTGGACCAAGATGTGATCTCTCATTTAAAGTTAAACTTGAACGAGAGCCAAACTGACAATAACAAAGATAAGCAGTGAATTGGGTGATGGTATTTGAAAGTTTTTCAAATACATGTCAAACAAATTTCATCAGGTCTAGTACAAGTAGCTCACTAGTACAGTACACCAGGTCTAGTACAGTAACTCACTAGTACAGCACATCAGGTCTAGTAC
>ML110219.1:0-31646 GCA_003697995.1 Taxidea taxus jeffersonii | reverse complement strand
TAGTACAGCACATCAGGTCTAGTACAGTAACTCACTAGTACAGTACATCAGGTCTAGTACAGTAACTTACTGAGCACAATTACAGTGAGAGTCACTCTGAGCTGCATGTTTTCTAAAGATTATATTTGAACTCTTGCCTATCTCTTCACCTTTCTGTCTCTTTCTCCTACTGATGCTTTTATTCACCATTTTGTTAAAATCTCATGTGCCCTTTGTTGCTCTCTTATGTTTCATGTGTTGATAAACATTTGAGACCATAATCGAATTTTTTTGGTCTCTCTTCAGTAATTTGCCACAGAAATCTATTGGCATGAGGAAGGGATAAGGGGATTGTTTTGTTTTTTGTTTTTAATTTTTTTCTGGGATCATGAGCTTTTATTAGTAAATCTTAATTGCTTAGGATTTTGTTTTGGAATAGGACTCTTTAGATGAAGCCCGACAGAAGATCTTCGACATCCGGGAAGAGTATAGAAACAAGTTACTGGAAGCTGAGCACCTAAGATTAGAAGCTCTGGCTGCAGAGGAAGCAACAAGTCCAGTGGAGCCAGAGAAGAAGACGCTGTCTCCAGACACACAGAAAAAAAAGAAAGGAAAGAAGAAGTAGCCAGCAGGTGCCCAGTACTTGCCTTCTTCTGGAGAGGAAAACCCCCTTTTTCCTTCCTTCTTTCCTTCCTCCCTTCCTTCCTCTCTCTCACTCTCTCTTTCCTTTTTTTGTGATCTATAAACTTTCCTGCTGATAAGGTATTAGGTTTTCCTTCTTAGAATGCCTTCCTGCGTTTTAATGTTCAATTGTTGGTTTCTCCCAGAAAATTGTAATTTGAGTAGCCATTAGAGTTTCAGTTTTGCTGATTTCAATAAAAGTGCCTCAAAATATTTAAAATACAATAACATTGATGTGTCTCCCTCTGAATTGCTGCATTTCTGGTAAGCAATAAAACAAGATCATGAATGGGCTAACAGGATTGCATTTGAAGACTTTGAACAATGAGAAAAGTAACTATGGTTCTTAGAGGAAATTTTGTTTCTAACTGTAAAAAAATTGTCACTTGACAATATTTTTAAATTTTTTTTTAATTTTAAATTTATTTATTTGACAGATCACAAGTAGGCAGATCACAAGGCAGGCAGAGAGAGAGGAGGAAGCAGGCTCCCCACTGAGCAGAGAGCCCTATGTGGGGCTCTATCCCAGGACCCTGAGACCACGACCTGAGCCGAAGGCAGAGGCTTCAACCCACTGAGCCAAAATATGCTTCAGATTTGTGCTTTTTTTTTTTTTCAAAAGCTGAACTTCCAGAAATGTCCTTCACTGGGCGAGAGCTGTTGTGGGTTAAGCTCAGTCAAAGTGTTTGAACTCAGAATCCTGACAGGTCACCCAGACACAAAGACTGTGACCACAAATACATCCCTTGTCATCAGTCCCAGTGCTTTGTTTTTTGTAAGTCACAGAGCATGTTCTCCAACACCGGTTTTAGAAAACTGCAGTAGATTAACTGAGGCATGTAACTGGAAATGGGCTTCTCCCAAAAGCACACTTCTAGTTCATGCCTTCCTGAGATAAAAACTCCAGTGATATATTGTAATCAGTCAAAGCTGGGAGTGCCTAGCTGGCTCAGTTGGTTAAGCCACTGCCTTTGACTCAGGTCATGATCCTGGAGTCCTGGGATCCAGTCCCACATCAGGCTCCCAGCTCCGAGGTGAATCTGCTTCTCCCTCTAACCTTCTCCCCTTTCATGCTCTTTCTCTCACTCTCTCCCTTTCTCTATCAAATAAATAAATAAAATCTTTTTTAAAAAGCTGTTCCACTTTGATAGGTGATTTTCCTTTTTTCGTGTACTTCAATCTTATTAAAATGTTTAGTTATATATATACACATATATAGGTAATTTTTTTTAAAGATTTTACTTATTTATTTGATAGAGATCACAAGTAGGCAGAGAGGCAGGCAGAGAGAGAGGGGGAAGCAGGCTCCCCGCTGAGTGGAGAGCCCGATGTGGGGCTCGATCCTGAAACCTTGAGATCATGACCTGAGCCAAAGGCAGAGGCTTAACCCACTGAGCCACCCAGGTGCCCGGTAATTTTACTTAAATATGCAAACACATGTACTTTTCCTCTATTATTCTTTGCCTAACCTTTCTTTCATCACCCTGTGATCTTCCAACCCCACAAAATAATACATGTTAACAACCTAGTATAAATATTTCTGTTTTTCACTCATCTGATATAATTGTACATCAACATTTTATATCATGACCTATTTTACAAAATGGCATTTTATTATACATTCTTAACTGTGTCTTAGTTTTTCACACCAAACAATACAAAATCTCTTCGAGTCAAAAGTAATTCATTCTTTTTAATTACTGTGAAATATTTCATGGCACAAATACATTGTCATTGAATCAGCTAATTCTCCTGTGATGAATATTTGCTTTGTTTCTAAACTTTTCCATACAAGAAAAACTGGTAAGAATAGAAAAAAGGTAGCAAGATGGTAGACTTAAAGTATTTTCTAATAAAAAGAAATATAGTGTCTGACCTTTAAAATAAAGGAAAAATAAAATCAAAATATTTTGTAAGAAGATACTATAAATATTATTATATAAATAAATGCTCGGAGTGACTACACTGGAAATACATGGGACACAGAACACCAGGTGCAATGTTCATACCTATACTTGGAATCACTGACAATGCAGTATGTACAAATAAATGCAGACTGACTTACACGTGGTTTGTAATTGTCACTCAAATGTTTGGAATAGGGTTGCCATTGGTGATACATTTTTCAAAATGGTGAACAACCTTGGTAAATTTTCAAAGATAACAATGTTTCATTTGCCTTCAGTGTAGATAACTGATGCATTCCTTGAAACATTCACTGAACTTTAAAACTTTGCAAAAAAAAAATACTTTTGTTTTAAATACCTTACAGAGTTAGGTTCTTGAATCATTGATTTGCTTTCAGACTACCTGAATGATGGGCCATTCAAATCATGGAGAGGTAAGATAATTTTTTGTTGCATGTGACTCTTTTGAAGATTGGGGATATCTAACATCCTTGACATTCAACCAGTAAATAGCAATAGTTCTCTGCCATTCTTGGGTCAATCCAAACTGCCCCTACATTTTTCCTTAATATTCTCTAGAGGGCTTTCACTGTCCCCACTGAGATCACCTCCATGTAGAACAGCAGAGATTACTGAGAAGCTGAAGATAGTAATGTCTGTGGATAATAGTTAATAACTAATTCCATTAGAATATATAGCAGTATATATATATAGCAGTTGTGTTGATTGAGTTAACCAAGGTGTGTGTATAAGGTATACCAACTTCCTACAATCCCTAGATCATTGTCTTTGACAAATGTATGGTTTCTCATTCAGTTTCAGTTTTTCTCCTTCATCTCTTATCATCTACCTCTTTACATCTTCCCAAGTACTTCAAGGTCAACTCTCCATCCCCTTTCTCAGGGGCTCTTGTAAGAGCAGAGAAAAATCTTTCTCTTCTGCAGTCAAAGGCTTGCTTCTGAGTAATAATCCCCAGGGTGCAATTCTGGTGATAATGAAACATCATTATAAGAGCAATTTAACACCTCAGTGTCTCTAACACCTCCACTGAAGAATAGGATTATGGCTTTTCCTTTTGCAAAATCAAAGTGTCCACTAAAGTGTTTTCTGTAATGTAAGGAAGGACAACCTTCATTTAAATGAATCAGAAAATTGCTGACAACCTCACTAAAGTTTTAACTGGCTTTTAGAAATCAGGTTTTCAGGGTTGCTGCGTGGCTCGATCATTTGAGTATGACTTTTGGTTTTGGCTCAGGTCATGATCTCAGGGTTGTGAGATAGAGCCCCCTGTTGGGCTCTAGGCTCAGTGTGGAATCTGCTTGAGAATCTGCTCCCCCTTCCTTTTGCCCCTTCTCCCACTTGTGACTCTATCTCTAAAATAAATAGCATCTTTTAAAAAATAGAAACTGAGTTTTCAAAAACAAAAAGCTTTCAAAACCAAGCTTTCAAAAACAAAATTTCTCATCTCTGAGCCCTCTGTTTCATATAGACTATTTTCAAACATGAAAAACATATTGTATGGTATTCTGATGTTTATCTTGTGTGTCTCTGACTCATTTCAATGAAACCCTTGTATCCACTGCCTCTTGGAAAATAAAGTAGAGGGGGAAGTGGCAAGAAGAGCCATATAGTAATGGAATTTGCCTCAGAGGAGAAACTGCGTACCCTGAGCTATATTCCAAGTGGGATCATTAATAACAGATCAATAAAAGTTTTAATGACCTTCCCATTTCTGAAATTAACATTGTGAAGGAACTTTGTTTTAAGCTGGTACAGTATTTTTTTGTCTAATCAATTATAAAACAAATTCTATTCATCTTAATTTAGATAAAATAGTTTCCAACCACAGGTGTGTTTTTATGGAACAGTTTCATTACATATTGAAGACTTTGCATATGCTTCGGCTAAATATCCTTGTTTTTGGTATGGGCACAGATGGCAGTATCAACACACAGTATGATTTATTTTTTAAGTGCACGTATATAACACATTGCCATTGTATGACAATTTCAATCCATAAATAAAAAATCTGTTTATCCAAATAAACCAACCATTTTTAATACATTTTATTAATTATAAAAATTCACTTACCTAATCTGTAAATCCTTTTCCCATCTGGCATAAAATATAATGACACCCTTTATTTTCAATGTTCATCAAACCATTGATTTCAGAATCAGAAATTCAGATGGCACATGGATATCTTTTTCATTCCACATTCAACTGTGGGTGGTTGATATATTTATACAGATACAAAGAAAATTCATTAAAAATGATGTTTGCCTTTGTGAAAAAGATTCCAAACTAATATGTTATATAATAATGACTTATTAGCTATTAAACTGTTGAATAATATAAATCAATATAGCTCATGGTGAAACTGGGCTCCGTTGGTTAACATCTCTATAGTATTTTACAGGTTTGAATAGAAAATTTTCATGCTGTTTTCAAAGGAAGATTAAACTTGTGCAAATGGTTAAAATCATATTAGATCCAAACTCACCAATGACTATTTGATTAGTGATAGAATTATTGATTACATTGTTATACAGTTAATAATAGTATAACAAAATTTTTGCTGTATATTTTTTCTGAAGGAACTTTGAAGTTTTCCTGTATTTTTCATGAACTTAGCCGATTTTTAATTTTAGTTGCTTCTGGAGTAGCAGGTGCCCAGAGTTGGCATATTTTACACCATAATGTGTGAAAAAATTAAACTTTTGGCAGACATTGAACTTTTGCCCAAGACCATCATTTCTGGAGCAAATCATCTGAATCATTAGCTATTAAAATAAGATTCCATGGAAATAGTTTTTAAAATGGCCACCTTGAGGACGCCTGGTCATCTGCCTTTGGCTCAAGTCATGATCCCAGGGTCCTGGGACGGAGTCCTGTGTTGGGCGCTCTGTTCGGTGTGAAGTCTGATTCTCCCTCTGCTCCTTTTCTCTTTCGTATGCTCCCCGCCCCCCACTCTCAAATAAATAAAATCCTAACATAAATAAATAAATAAAATGGTTAACTTGAATTCAAAAGCTGCTTTCCAATTTATGATTCATACAGACTGCTTGTATTTACTCTTGCTTTTCATTTATCAACACTTAAACCATCTCTGGCTCTATAAAGACAAAGAGGAAGAAAGCAGGGGGAAATCCAGAGTTTCATTTGTGGTTTGCAGATAGGACAAAAAAAGGGGGGGGGTGGCTCAGTGGGTTAAGCTGCTGCCTTTGGCTAAAGTCGTGATCTCAGGATCCTGGGATCGAGTCCCTCGTCGGGCTCTCTGCTCAGCAGGGAGCCTGCTTCCCTCTCTCTCTCTCTGCCTGCCTCTCTGCCTACTTGTGATCTCTCTCTGTCAAATAAATAAAATCTTTAAAAAAAAAAATTCCTGAAGGGAGGTTAAAATTCCTCATGAGATACTCCTATATGATTTGCAGATTTCAACAACTCTTGGCCTTCAGGAACTTGGATGCTTCAGATTTGTCTGATAAGCTTTATTTCTTCTGTTGCATCACTACTGTTTAACTAACTTGTCATATTAAGGCCATTTCTAATACTTTGTGTAAAGATTTCTTCTCTCTGTTGTACAATGGCTTTTATGTTCCTTGAGTGCAAGGAGTATATTGTAATTGTCATATATTATGCATTTTAATCACCCACAAATCATAGCACAAAACCTTACAAAGTGGGCTTTCAGTAGATTATAATCAGATAAACTACACTATTTCCTATTATGTGGGCTATTAAGCTGATGTTAAAATGGGTCTAAAGCAATACTTATGATCACTTTCAAAAATGTATCAGATTGGCCTTCAAGTGAAAATATTGAAAAATACAGTTTGTAGGACCTGAAAAAAGATTCACACCCTTAGGAGACTGTGATAATACCAGATGGCAGGTTGTCAACAATGGTATTCTGCAGTGTTCATAGAAGATATGTATCATAGTGTAGTCAACACAGCTTCATTTTCCAAATAGGACCTTAATTTATATACCACTAATGCAACCAGGGAGCTCATCATGTTCATGCAATTAAAATAAAGATATTCCAAACTGTTACTAGTGATTTGGGAAACAGAGGCAAAAGAAATGGAACTTAAATTAAAATCTCCTTACAGCTGGCAGCCCTAGGGATAGATCTCTGAAACATGCAGAGTATGACCTTCCTCAAGGAACTTGGGGCTGCTTTTGTGCCTTAATGTTTAAAAGAAACCTTATCTTGGCAGCAGTTGGCCCCTCAAGATCCTAAAAGCCTTGCTTCCACATTCCTTGGAGACTTGTGAGATCCCTAACCCCACTAATTAAAAAGTATACAATCTGTCACTGCTCATAATCCCACTATAGCTCTTTCTACCCACAGGTCCTATCCCATGAGGAGGGAAGGGGAGAAGGTACAGGCAGAAGAGATAGGAGGCTCCTGGCAACCCCCTGACTGGACTCTGAAGCTATTCCTGGCAGGTGGAGTCCCTGAGATAGAGCTGAACAAGAGATAATGGAACAAACCAAGAGGGCACAAGAATCTCAAAGGCCTCAAGCTTCCCAGTCAGTTCTCAATAAAAGACTGGCACTAAAAGCCCTCAGTGGCAACCTATTCAGACCCTTCTCACTCTAGAGAGCTTTCTTTACTACTCTCAGCTTCACTTAATAAGCTTTCATTTCACTTCACCCTTTTGTGTCCATGAGATTCATTCTTCAACTCTGTGAGACAAGAACCCTGCAATCCTGCGACCATAGTCCCTGGTGGTTACTCTTGTCTTTGGCCAGAGGAGCACCCATTTTGTTGTGGTTTTTTGCCCATCGCTCTCACACAAACCCAATATGTAACTGTGGATCAGACTTTCAGCACTCTCATTCAGAAATGAGAAGAATGGAACACACACACACACACACACACACACACACACACACACACACGTGCATACGCTTCACAGCAACTCTGAAATTCCTCAGTGTAGGTGAAGGCCTCCTTCTCACTCCCCAAGAAGTGGGGAAGTCCATGATCAGGTCTGACTTTGTACTCTAAAAAGACTGGTCTGTTTATTTCATATCCATGACCCCTGTTTCCATCTTCTGAGAATATCTACTTATCTATTATACTCGTGGGGCACATGTGAAATGGCTGTTGGAAAGTTCTTCTTGGAGGTTGACCAGCCTTGTATCCCAGTTCCTTAAAATTCATATACATATGTTACATGCAGACATAAGTAAGAAGTAAGAGTATAATGGTGGTCATAATCAAAATATTAAACAGCATTGAAGATAAAGCAGTCATTTCCATTCTTCTCAGAAGTCTGTGGCTTCTATAATGGGCATTTCCTGTTTCTGCCTACCCTGCATCCTTTTCTGCTGGTGTTTTGGTAGTAGTAACAAAAGAGTAGTAAAAAAGAAGCAGGGTCATCATAAGACTGTTGCATTAGTATCTGCTAAAGACTTGAAGTCATTTCTGGTCTGGGGTTTATCTTCAAATCTATGAGTTACTCAAAATTATCTCCAGATATTTCATTTCTTAAGTTAACCAGAGTTTGAGGCTCCTGGGTGGCTCAGTGGGTTAAGCCTCTGCCTTTGGCCCAGGTCATGATCTCAAGGTCCTGGGATCGAGCCCTGCATTGGGCTCTCTGCTCAGCGGGGAACCTGCCCCTCACCCCTTGCCCCCCACCTGCCTTTCTGCCTACTTGAGATCTCTGTCTGTCAAATAGATAAATAAAATCTTTAAAAATAAATAAATAAAACCCATTCATTTCGATCTTAGTCTGTCCTGACAACACCTAAAGCTCTTTTTTCTGAAGATTTCCCTTCACAAACCTTCTACTAACTTTCCTTTGCATTCAGGTTTTGTCCCAAGCCATTTCCTTCCAAACAACCATCTCATTTAGGACAAAATTACCTTCTTTTACCATCAACAAAATGTATTCCCATTCCTTATATTTTCTACATATCTCCTACTTTTCCACATACAGAGCTGTTTCCCTTATTTCCATCAGTCTTAGTTGCAGTTAGCAGAATTGTGCACTCTTAGAAACACCTTAATCTCTAGTGAAGACTAAATATTAGCCAATTGTGAACTGTTACAACATAATTCTTTAGGTGGCCAATTTATGGATCAGTTAAGCACAAAATATGCTTACCAACAGATTTAAATATTCTTATTTTCTTTGCAGTAAGAAGTCAAAAGCACAAACCTACATCCAGTAATTAATGACTTAGCATTTTATCCTTTTTGAAAAGACCTAGATGTCCAACAAATTTAATTCCATTTGTCATCCAAGCAAAACTTTAAACTCTCAGGTTATCAAAGACTCTGAAAGCTATCTCAACAATTATCCATGAAAACTTTGAGACAGACAATGAACCATCAGTTTAGGCATCTTTTTGCTAACAACCCAACAGAGTTAACACACGGTTATTTGACCTTCAGTAAACCTTGATAGAATAAAAGTTTCACATTTACTGCTGTAAATTCAAAGACATGTCTATCTTAATTAAACCAACAAATTTAACTTAGTTTAAATACTGATTTATGTTCCACCTGGGCCCACCCCATTTTCAGTGTTTACCTGAGACACAGGTGGGGAAATCTAGAGTGGGAGGTGTTATGTCTGGTGGTGCTTTTCTTGCTCCTTGACAGTGAAGAGAGAAGGAGCCATGGTGCAGGAGGCACCAAGGATGGTCTAGAGTCCAGTTATCCAGGCCACATCCAAATTGGTGCAGAAACCAGAGAAGGGGGAGAGAGAAGAAACAAAGTGCTGCCAGAAGGCAGAGAAAGCGTTTCCAGTTTTAAAGCTCATCAGCCAACAGAGGAGCAGACGCCATGTTTTCCCACGAACAAGCGGGGGGAGAGGTTAGGCAGTCCATGTCGAGCCAGAGAAGACAGGGAATTTCCCCAAAACAAAGGAAGTTTTGGCAGCTGTTTGGGAATATTCCTTAAAGTCTCCATCCTGAGTTAGACTAACCCAAGTTGGCTCCAGTTATAGCCATTAACATGGGAAATGAGTGAGGGAGAAGTCCCCACACCTATTAGGAGGAATATAGAGATATAAAGTCAGAGTACCCTTTGTAAGGGATGGCCTGTGTATCCTCCAGAAACCTGGGTTTACCATGCGGTGGCTTACTTAGATAATTATCACCCAGTATGTCAGGAGGGAGTTTACTAGCTGACCCATTTGGGCAAACACATTCTGCAAAAGGCCTTTAGGTTGGGGTCTTGGTGTAGAGCAATGAAGATATCCTAGGTCCGTTTGCCCTATTTCTTGCAGAGGAGATCTAACTGATAGATCCAATGAGGCCATGCAGTGTTCCAGGAGCTCAGTCCTTTCCTAGGTTTTACAACGCAATTTGCTTCCAGTGGGTTAAAAGGCACCCCGAGGTAGAGCCCTTGGGAACTAAAGAAGCCTACTGAGGCCATGCTCCCAGAAAAGTAAAGAAGGTCAATTACCAAATCTCCCCTGACTCCAGGGTGGAGTCCCACGCAGTATATGTGAGAGGTTCCCGTGTGTCAAAAGTGACCGTAGGCGTCCCTCAGACAAGACATCGATATTGATCATGATCCTGCCTTCCCATGAAGGCATTCCTGCTGTAAAAGGCCCTGGAGGGGTACCAGCGCCCCTTCCCTAACCCATCACATCCTAGGCTGCCGATGGGTGCCTGGTGAATGGACTAAAATACCATCCTGTGCCATGCCATCATCTGTACTGAAGGTTGCGCACTGTTCTGCCATATTAACCCATGGAAAATACTAGAAAACTTTTACAAGGAGAAATTACTGAATTTTGTAGCTCTAAGTAGTTAGTAGAGGACACTGAAAAGAAACAGTAAAGACTGAAATCCATCATGGTCAAAATGACATTCCAACACATGTGGTCCTTACAGCCAACTTCCCTAGGAAACAGTCCCCGGTTTGGTTTTAATTCAGTCAGGTATTGGTTTTGGCCAGCTCCCTGCGGAGGTCTCGTGGCCAGAAGTGGCTAGGCCAGGGATATAGAGGGGATCACATTAGATTAATCAGGAGGAAACCTCACATGGGAGTCTTAAGATTGGCAGCTGTCCTGGTGACTTAGGTGGCTGTCCCAAGACAGACAACTTTATATAAGAGCAGGAATAAAGAGAGGGCATCAAGTTTCTGGGTCTTATTACCATTCCTACCGGGGTACTAACTTTCAGCCAAAAGGAAGACGTTCTCCTCCCCATAGACTAGCCACAGGCTAGAGGATTACAGCCTGAGCAATCAACATGAAAGTGTTCCAATAAAACCATACACCTTGAAAAGCCCCTGAAAATGAGAGTAAAGAAAGAAGAGAGAAAGTACTCAACAATTTTGCGCTGAAATGTAAAGACTCAAAGCCCCACGTTTGGGTGCCAAATGTTGAAGTTTTAGAATATAGGTGAGGTTCAGTGGGGTGGAGTCCAGAGCCGATGATCCAGAAATAATTCTTGAGGCATCTTTGGTGCAAAATGATGGTTTATTAAAGCTTGGGGACAGGACCGGAGTGCAAAAAGGGCTGCTGCCCGGGAAATGTGAGGGGTGGCAGGTTATACAGGATGAGGTTGGGGAGGTAAGGAACTTTCATATGCTAAAGAGGACCTACAAGATACCCTGAGGCATTGAGGCCTTGCCATTGTCAAGGTCATTTTTCCCTCTAGCAAGGTGTTAACATTAAGATAGTTGGGAGATTCCTAAAGAATGGCACAAAGGTCCCACCCAGGAGTGGGGGTGGGAGAAGGTTGCAGGGTGTCAGCTTTTGCTTTTTCCTCAGCAAGCCTTCTGTTCCCTCATCAAAAACTACTTATATTTCAGAACAAGGGCTCTTTACCTGGGGCTTTGGGTGGACTAGGTGATCCATCAGCCTCCTGCAATTATATATACCTTCTTTTGGTGAAAAAAAAAAAAAAGCTTTAATCAGATTATTAAAGGAGTCTGCAACCCATAAAATTATAGCAATTACTGCTCTACAAATTTACTTTCAATTTCTCATTAGCATAAGGGATAGTACTGAAAATTATTCTTTTTCTTTGAAGAATGCCTTAATGCCTATAATACTGATGAGGAAACAGAAGGTAAGCTGAGGACAAAGCGGAAGCTGACATCCCACAATGCCCTCCACCCCCATGGGATCTATGTGACATTCCTTAGGCTGCCCTAAAGCTAAGGAAGGGGAAAACAAATAGTAAACTTACAGAGATCACAATCCCCTGAGACTCAAGAAGATTCGAGATTCGAGTCTCCCCCAGTTTACAAATGTCTCAGCAATTTACAAGAACAAAGCATTTCTATCAATGGCCTAGCTTCCAGAAGGAAATGTAGATACAATTAAATGTCCTTATAACCTGCAGCCACTGACAGATCCTTGAAGTGGGCAAAATGTAAACGTTCCTCTAGGAAGCTCCGGAGTGTCTTCCTGTTAATGCCTTGCTAGAGGGAAAAGCAACCTTAAATTAGCAATGGCAAGGTCTCTGGTATTTTATAGGTCCTCTTTAGCATATGAAAGTTCTTCTGAAATCTCCCTTAAAAAAAAAAGAAAAGAAACTTTCCTTTTCCTTACCTCCTACACCTCCCAAGTATATAATCAGCCAACCCTCAAAACCACGCAGCAGCAGCTCTTTCTGCCCACGGGTCCTGTCCCTGTGTTTTAATAAACCACCTTTTTGCACTAAAGACGTCTCAAGAATTCCTTCTTGGTCGTCAGCTCTGGACCTCACCCCGTCGAACCTCACCTATATTCCCAAACCCCATCACTACTTGTAGAAATTTACTTGGAAATAAACCTATTCAATATTAGAATGTATCTGCAAAAGATATCATGAAACTTATTTCCCTGGAGGTTCTTAAATACAATGTAAATTGTTTGGTTTACATTTGTCCTTAAAAAGATCGAGTTGGAAATCTTGTGAATTCTATATTTTAAAGATTCTATCTTTTGGGAAAAAAAAATAGAGTGGCATCTAAATACAAAATACCGTATGGGGTCAGAGCTTCTGGCCAGCAGTCATTTTAAGGACATAAGTGCAAAGAGATTTAACTGGAAGGTGTTCAGTTGAGAAAGAAAGGTGGAGATACTTTCTTCAGTTCTACTTATGGGAAAAAAAGGCAGAAGGAAATGAGGATAAAACTAAATGTCCTTATAACCTATAGCCCCTTGACAAATCCTTGAGGCAGGCAGCATGTAACCTTCCTTCAGGAAACTCCCAACTGTCTTCATGTTAATGCTAGAAGGGGAAGAACAACATTAGCTGGACAGTAGCTAGGCCTGCAGGATCCGGGGAGTCTTCTTTAGCCTATGAAAGTCCCTTTGGAAACTTCCCTTCATCTTTCCTCCCCCAGCTGCAAAGTATATAATCAGCCCTTCCTCACAACCCCAGTGCTGCTCTTTCTGCCCAGGAGTCCTATCCTCGTGCTTTAATAAAACCACCATTTTGGTCCTAAAATGTCTCAAGAATTCTTTCTTGGCTGTGGGCTCCGAACCTCAACATTTTCTACATCAGAACTAGCATGTGGGAGGGTAAAGGACCGAGGTAGGTGCAGATTCATTGGCAGGCGCTGGTACACTCATCCAAATGAAATGTCAACATGATTTTTTACCCCAGCAAACAGATCTTTTTATTTTCACAGAAGTATGAAACAGATTCAAAAACAATGGCAAGGAAAATAAGGAGGTTTCAGTCAGGGAGAGAAGCAGAGTGCTGCGTCAAGTACACTGTTTACACTGTTTGCAGGCTCCGGTGATGGTGTAAATTGGGGCCGGGGTTGGGGGGGTGGTTCATCGAAAGGTGTTTCATCTCCAGGCAGCCCTCGGCAGAACTCGGCATCTATCTCAGTGTGCACAGCCATCCTGTTCCACTAGTTAAAGACAGAACATGAAGAAGACTGCATGTGATTTACACTGCCAAGGGAATCTGGAAGATCAGTGTACTTATTCAAATTGGAATTTAGCCCAGACTCTATTTTTGTCAAAGGGAAAAAAAAGGGGGGGGTTAAGCATTTTAATAAAGCACAAGAACATCAGTTAATTGGGGATATGGCACACATTTTTCAGGCTCTGAAATTTCTCTTCAATTCTGTATAAAGGGCCAAGGGCTGTTCTTGATATACCACTATCTTCTTTATTGAAAAACATAGTTGCTTATCTATTGCCTTTTAAAATATCTGTGTGATAGATTCTGACTTCTGATCTTATCCTTGCTCCTCTCCACTAAGCACAACTGTAGAGTCTAGAAATGTTGCCCCAGACAACCAAAGGGGGACCCTGGCAATTGGTGAGAAAGTGAGCTGGTTTGGGGCTTTAGTACTGGAGAAACAGTGCAGAAGCAAGCATCTTTCTACTCCCCACACAACAGAGAAAGACCACCCACAGACCCATTGTTTTCTGATCACCAAATTACCAGAATAGGAAAGTCACCTAGGTGCATTTGTTAGGAGTGAGCTGGACAGTTCCGTAGTCAGGGTGGAATCCTCAACAAGAAAATATGGAGTCAGGACAGCTAAGATCAGACAGCACTGACATCTGGTTTTGCAGCTTAGACAGGACCGTTCTAGCATTCTGCTTTGCAGCCTTTGCAGAAGTGACTTCTGCAAAATGTCCTAAAATAAGACAATTAACCACAGAACATTTGTCCCTATCACGGGCAAGGGACAGTTAAAACATAAGCTGCCAGATGTCAGCAAAAAAGACCATCAACACATAGACATTAACCTAATAGATACACAGACATGTGACCAGAGCCCTGATTGGCAAGACTCAGCACACCCTGATCGCTTAAGCTAGTTCCACAAAAGAGTTCATAAAAACCCCTAAATGTAGACAACTCTAGGGACAACCCTCTTGGGAGTCTTTGTCTCTGGGAGCTTTGTGCTCTTGCTCAATAAACCTTGTTCTACTGCCCACCACTCTTCCTCTGGTGCACCTCTTCATCCTTTGAAGATGTGTGACCAAGAACTGGGGACACTAAAGTCAGAGAATTCCTGCAACATATTTTTCTCCCTGTTAGAATAGGAATCTCTCTCACAACCACAGGTGAGCTGACACCACTGTCAAGGATAACCAACTGAGAGCCCTACTACAAATAAATAGCTGAAGGAAACATTGTCCTCCTTAGCAGGGCCTGTGACTCCCCTTTTTCACTTAGATACCAGGCACTTAGTGGAGCTGGTGGGAGAGACCCAGCTACAGCTGGTACTTGGTCAAGGAAGCATCTCTGTCTTCATGTGCCCAAGATTCTCTAGATCATAAGCCCTAGGGCAGCTAAAACAATGGTGACAGGAGAGAAATTACTATAAACAATATTAAGGCAAACTGCTTAGCTATCATGATCAAAACAATGAAATATTGTCAACATTGTAGAAAATAGATCAATGAAAATAATTAATTAATTTTAAAAAAAGGAAAATATATCAATGGAACAGAGTAGAGAATCCAGAAAGAGATCCACACAAATATGCCCTACTGATTTTTGACCAATGTGCAAAAGTATGCAACCATGTCAGTGGAGGAAAGATAGCTTTGCAAAAAATGGCCCCAGAGCAAATGGAATTCCATAAGCAAAAGAAAAAGAGAGAGAGAGAAGAAAAATATAAAAGAACCTCAACCTAAACCTATTGGCTCAGACAAAATTTAACCCAAAATAGACCATGAATTTGACTTGGGAACATAAAACTAAAAAACTTTTAGAAAAAACATAGGACAAAATCTTTGGGACTTTTGGCAAAGAGGTTTACTTATACTTGACATCCAAATCACAACCCCATGAGAGGAAAATTTGCTAAATTGACTTCATCAGAATTAAAAATCTGCTCTGCAGAGAATTGTATGAAGAGTCAAACTACAAACCATGCATCTGACAAAGAACCAGTACCTAAAATACATAAATAATTCAAAATTCATCAATAAGCAATGATACAATTAGAAAATAGGCAAAAAACATTGAAGAGCCCTCACCAAAGAGGAAAGAGAGATGATAAATAAGCACAAGGTGTACAACATCATTAGAAATATTATTATATACCCAGCAGACAGCTAAAAAAATATTGACAACAGCTAAGGAGGATAAGAAGAAACTAGATTACTCATATATTGCTGGTAGTAATATAAAACAGTACTATCGGTATGGCAAATTTGGCAGTTCCTCAAAAAAATTAAACGTGCAGTATCGTATGACTCAACAATAGAACTCTTGGACATTTACCTCAGAAAATGAAAACTTTGTTCTCTCAAAAACTTCTAAATGAATGTCCATAGAGGCTTTATTCCCAATAGCCAAAACTGGAATCAGTCCATTGTACCTGAACAGTTGAGTGATTAAGCAAACAGTGACAGGTATGTACCATGGAATAGTACTCACCAATCAAAAGGAATGAATGATGGATACACATAACAGCATGGAGAAATCCCTAGGAAATTATATTCAGTGAAAAAAAGTCAATCCCAAAAGGTTACATCATGTATGATTCCATTTATATCACATTGCTGAAATAACAAAGTTGTAGAAATGGAGAACAAATTCACGGTTGTCAAGATTTGGAGAGGGGATCCTGGTTGTGTTATTAGGAGCCATCACAAGGTAGCCCTGTGAGGTTACAAGTACTCAGTGTCTTGACCGTGGTAGGAGATACACAAACTTACACAGGTGATAAAACTGTATAGTACGAAACACACATGCACACAAAGGAGTACAAATAAAACTACAGAAACTTGAGTAAGGTTGGTGGATGGTATCAATGTCAATATTCTTGATCTGACATTATATTACAGCAGAAGCCTATGTGCTTGAGGATTTAGGGTTTGGGGTTTGCTTGGGATGGTCCTGACTATGTTTTTCTGGCTCTGTTCCTGTGTAGGAACAGGGCTGACTAGCAGTAGGTTAATACTGGTAGGGTCAGTGGCTCTCAGGAGCAGCGAGTGGTGTGAAGGCCAAGAGAGAGCTCAGGACCCAGGACAGAGGCCATGATCCATGACAGCCAGGATAAAGATCATTCTGAAATGGGGATCCTTCCTTACATGCTCAGAAGCATTACTTGCTGCTTGCATTTTTAATCCACATACCTGTGTTCCAAACCCCAAGGATTTGAAACACAACCTGAGTTATTTGAAATCAGTATGTTATTCCAGCTTTCAAAGAGAAAGTAAAACTATTTCATTAGTGTTTCTTCCCAAGCAACT
The DNA here is from genome assembly GCA_003697995.1 of Taxidea taxus jeffersonii. Taxonomy (NCBI): domain Eukaryota; kingdom Metazoa; phylum Chordata; class Mammalia; order Carnivora; family Mustelidae; genus Taxidea; species Taxidea taxus. Next base: position 14,938 of record ML110219.1, on the reverse strand, counting down.
TTCCCCATCTGTTGTACTTTAATTTGGCTGGAATTTTGTGTGTTGAAGCACACAGTGGAGACAAGTCAATTATGAGGTAACTTGATGCTTCATTTAAAGAGCTGTTGAAGTGTGAAATGATTCTCAAGCCTCAGATATAAGCCTGAGTGATGGAACACCCAGAATAACTCCTGATCTATGAGGACCAAAAACCAGGCAGGCCAAGGGGAAGAAAGTTTGATGTCACAAGTTGATTTCCTTCAGTTTCCAGCAAAATTACAAGTTCATTATGTAATTTTTGTTGTGGATAAAATAAGGAATAAAAGCTGCATCTTTATAAGACTGGAGTGAGTCCATGTCCTTCCCTTAGCTCTGCCATACTCTTCCCCTTTTAGTTTTCACCTTCCATCTAGCCTCCTCCTCACATTGTGGGGAGATATGCATTTGTTTATGTTTCAAGGAAAAGAAGGTCTCTTTGCTCCGTGTCCTTTGAGTGCTTCCTACGTAGACCTCACTCTACCACAGAATGTTGTCACTAGGTAGATAATCTAAGTCTAGTTTAGTGTTATTTTGCTTTCCTTTAATCCTCATTAGTTGACCTATAAGGCTCCTCAGTTTCTGGTGGGACAGCAGACAGAGATTTACTACCATATTTCCAGGAGCGCCCAGCTTCCTTACCCAACCTCATTTATCAGTGTCCCCAGAAGTCAGGTGAGTGGAAATCAGGAACTCAGTATTTCCCCATTAACCTCATGACCATGTCCCTTCTCTCAAAAAATGAAGACAAAAAGCAACATGAAAGAGAAGCAATAATTAATAAATGGTAGGTATTTATACTTTATGTGAAAAAATACATATATTCCACTTATCATTTAAAATTTCACTACATAAATAAATAGAACTTAAAAAAAAATTCCAGCACTCAAAATAGTATGGGCAAAATGGGTGAAGATGGTCAAAAAGGACTAAATAATTTTATGGTGTTCAAAATTTGAAGAACTGCTTTACCTAGAAGTCCAAAGCTAGAGAAGCATCTTTACCAGAGAGTAGAGAGAGTGTGGAAATAGAACCAGTATTAGACCCAGGAATTGATAGTTGGGTCATTGAAACATTTATTCAAATTTATTCAAATGTACATATTTATGTAAGTTATTCAGGACAGTGCTGTCGTATGTGGTAGAGGAAAACCTATTCCAAGAGCTCAGTAGACTTTATAGGTTTATTTTCATTTTTTTTGCAAATTTATTACATGCTCATTTTTAAATAAACTTGAACAATACAGAAATGTAAAAAAAAAGAAAGAAAAAAGTAGTACCCATAGATGCAATGTGAAGTTTATCTACTGTATGTGATAATTACTTTATTTAATAATCACAACCACCTTGTGAAGTAATTGTTATTCTGGATATTCAGGTTAAAAAGAAAACTGAGGCTAAGGAGTAAAGAGTTATGTTGTTCAAAGTCTTATTAGTTAACAAGTTATGGAGGCAGAATGTGATCCTTTACAGTATGTCTCAGGGCCTTAGGACTAATAAGTAGTATTCTATATAAACCCAGACAAAATCACTATTAATAGTGTCATTCTGGATCATTCCAGATCATTTTTACAAAAAAAAGGTCATAACATAAAATAGCCAGTAACTTGCTTTTTCTCATGCAATAATCATAGAAAACCTTGAACATCATTATGCAAAATTTCCTTAATACACCTATATCTTGTTTAACAACTTTAATTAATACCTAAAACCATGCCACTAAGTAGAAAGTAATGCAATTGCAAGGAAATATTTATATCAATTTTAATGAAAAAATTATGATTCCTTTCAATCCAACCTAAGACGCTAGAATGATTTTTATGGGAAAAATAGATTCATTGACAGTAAAATCAAGTTTACATAAGCAATAAGAAACAATTTGAGGGAAAACAAAATCTGTTTTTCATAAATATAGTAATGTCATAAAGGCTTTGTGTATTCACTGAGGAATAGACAGGGAGGATGGTGTGAGGGAGGTGTTCTAAGGAAGACTGGGGAAGGTCAATAATTGACCTTCAGTTAGGCTTACATTACTTACATCCTAATTTGTTTAGATTTGACTTTGTTTGTGGTATTCCTTAATATAATATTTTAAAAGTATAAACATTTTGACATATTTTGCAATTAAATTTACCTTTTTGTTGTTGTTAGGACAGCTGAATTCTTTATCTTGCTTATATAGGTTTTGTCCATCTTTAGTGTATCACAAAACGGTAGCCAGTATTTTTTCTGTCATGATTATGATATATAATTTATATCAGACCTATCTAAAAATATTTTTCTTAAGGTATGTCTGATAAACCCTATTAATGCCCCCCAATATCTGATTCTCCTCTCCTGCCTAGATTCCCAGCTTCCAGGCAGATAAAGAAGGCTCTGTGGCTTTTGTGGCAAATGGTGTAGTCGCTGTGATGCGTGTTTCACTTCCATGCTGGAAGAGAACACAACCCCTTTGTGGTTTAACACCTGTGGCTTCTCTGTTGGTAGCAAGTGTGCATCTATCTATTTAATGTCAGAGCCATGAGACCCAAATAGCTTGGGTCTCTGAGTCTCAGGTGGCAGACAATAGCCATGGAGGCTCACCTCATCTGTGGTGGATTTGGCATGAATAAGAAATAAACACTGTGCTTATTCACTGAGATGTTACAGATATTTTACTACCCTTATGTTACTAACATAAACTTAATATACCTTGACAAATAAAATCTAATATACTATGACTACAACATGAACAGATGATAGTTAGACAGAATTTTCTTCCAAATGAATAGAGTTGAACCCAAACCAACAACATGAGTAAACATCACAAATGTAAGCTAAACAAAAGAATGAATACAAAACAGAATGTGTTTTAAGTGATTTCATTAATATAAAGTTTGAAAACAAAACTAAATTATTGTGTCAAAATTGGAAAAGTGGTTACCTATAGGAAAGGAAAGTTTGCCAGGGGATGAGAATTTGTGAGATGACAGTATTAATCTATTTTTCATTTAAGTGATGGTTATATGAGCATTACCATATGTTCAGCAGAGATTTAAAACTGAATTTACATAGTGTTGTTATTATATATGCTATAAAGTGATTTTTTTCTCAGATGTATGCTGTATGTATGCCGATATACATAGATTCCATCAAAAATTTTTGTTCTCCAAAATTTAAAAATACATCATGGCTTTTTTCTCACCTGGGTATTATAACTAAGGTAAGGAAAATTCATTTTCTAAATGTTTTCCTTCACTATGCTCTTTTGTAATCTAGAACAAAATGACATGACTTGAGGACAAAACTACTCACTGTTTCCTTACAAACAGAAGCTCAAACACACTTGTATTTCTCTGTCACTATTACTCCTAATATATCCTGACCCACCCATATTATAATTTTTAACCAAGTAAGAGACTTGCTTTTCTTAGAGAAACTTGGGGTTGTAGAATTGAAGACTACCATATACTGGCACTTCAACAGACTAGCAAAAGTCATGAATATACACAACTCTGATTTTCCCGACATATTTAAATAATTTTTCTTAATGCTCACTGCAATATCTGTAATTCTTATTCCTTCTGGACTGCCTTTTTCCTTATCCTAGTAAATATATCTTTCACTCATTATTTCATTGAGAGACCACACGGCAAACTTTCTTAGCCCCTTTATCACGCTTGCAAGAGAATTTGACCACAAAGGGAACTTTGGAGAGACAACTTCCTGAAGCATTCTGAAAATACTGTTTCACTGACCTCTGGCATCTATTTTTGCTGGTAAGAAGTCTGACCTCAATCTAATTGTAATTCTGTTGAAGGCAATGTGATTTCTTTTCTCTCTGGTGGCATTTAAGATGTTATCTTGACCCTTGTTCTGCAATTCCACCTAATGTGTGTGGTGTGAGCTTATTTCTATTTATCTTGATCAGCACTCAATGTATACTTTCAATCTGAGAAATTATATCTTTGTTTGGTTCTGGAAAACTCTCAGCTGATGTCTCCTTAGAGACGGTGTTTATATAGTGTCAGAAATGGTTTTTCTCAGGCATTCTCTCATGACTCCACTTTTAGGATTTCTATAAGATCCAAGCTGGAATCCTTCTTTCTAGTCACTGGGACTGTTAACATCTGTTTCATACATTTGATTTTTTTTATCTTGCAGTGTCAAATTCTAGGTAAATGACTCAGTGCTACCGCACTCAGTCATCTGTCAACTATGACTTTTTTTTCTTTTTCTTTCTTCTTTTAGAGAGGGGGAGAGAGAGAGAGATAGAGGCAGGGAAGGGGCAGAGGGGGAGGGGGAAGAGAGAATCTCAAGCAGGCTCCACACGCAGAGTAGAGCCTGATGTGGGGCTCTATCCCACAACCCTGAGATCATTACCTGAGCCAAAATCAAGTCGGACACTCAACTGACTGAGCCACCCAGGCACTCCTGTAACTATATCTTGTTAAAATTTATTTCCTACTGGGGATGTTTCTTTGTTTTTCCCAGCATGCTGCCCCCTCCAATTTATAATTTTTTATATCTACCTATGATTACTATGCCATTCTTTTAATTTCATAATTTCTTATTCCATTCTACTTGATTTCATAATTTGTTGTTCTTTATAATTTCACACTCTTGTTGAATCTATAATTCTGCACTCTCAGTGAAAAGCTGTCCTAGTGTAACTTCCTAAATTTCCCTGTACTTTGGTTTTTCTCTTTTATAAAGTGAGGACAATACCTGTTTCATAATGCTATTGTCTTGATCAAATGATATTATACATGTGAAGTTCTTAGGACAATGTCTGTCTGGATATTAAACACAATTATGCTTTAATTCTATAGAGTGTTCTATTACTTGTGATTTGTTGAAAATAACTTGAATCCCTGTATTGGTTTTGTTGGATGCCTCTCTCAGTAATCGCTTTCCTGGGCTGTGTTCAAACTTCAGTTTGTAGGTGGAACTTAAACGTAACCCTCTCTGCCTTCATCTCCTTTCCCTTTCTAGCCAGGCCCTTTACTATCATTCAGTGCTCCTCTCTAGCAATGACATCAGAGACATCGAAGGTCTGTACATGGAGCTGGCAGGTGGCTTGGCTCAGGTACTAGTTGTAATACTACCTTCTTCCCATCATGCACGTTGGACAAGTCACAGCCCTTGACAATGAGCAGGCTTGTTTCTCAGTCTCCTTTAATTGGAGGGAGAAGGCCATCCCAGCTCCCAATTTTATACCCTGAGTTTGGCTATGGTTCTTTCCCATCTGCTGGGTATGTCTGGGCTCCATCACCCTATGGAATCAAATGCCTGTTTCTGTTCCTGGAAGCTGATATAGCCACAGATTCAGCTCTAGTTTCTACTGTGTGGTTCTGTTCTGCTTCTCTTTCTTTCTTTTTCTTTTTTCTTTTGTTCTGTTTGTCTTACAAAAAATTAAATTTTGAGTGAACTACATCATTTTGATTAAAATTTTAAGAACTTTATCTGTCATTTCTAGCTATTTGTTTCTAGGGAGGGAAGAGTAGTGAGGATGTGGGGGGGTGCAGTGGAATTTAGCTTAAAGCAAAGATACAGATGTAGTGAAAAGAAGGGCCATATGTATCCCAATGTTCATGGCAGCGTTGGCCACAATCACCAAACTGTGGAAAGAGCCAAGATGCTCTTCAACAGATGAATGGATAAAGAAGATATTGTCCATACATACAATGGAATATTACACCTCCATCAGAAAGGATGAATACCCAACTTTTGTATCAATATGGATGGAACTGGAGGAGATTATGTTGAGTGAAATAAGTCAAGCAGAGAGAGTCAATTATTATATGGTTTCACTTACTTGTGGAGCATAAGGAATAACATGGAGGACATTAGGAGAAGGAAAGGAAAAGTGAATTGTGGGAAATTGGAGGGGGAGATGAAGCATGAGAGACCGTGGACTCTGAGAAACAAACTGAGGGTTTGGAGGGGAGGGTGGTGGGAGATTGGGTGAGCCTGGTGATGGGTATTAAGGAGGGCATGTATTGCATGGAGCACTGGGTGTACTCCACAAACAATGAATCTTGGAACAGTGAAAAAATAAAATAAAATTTTAGAAAAAAGTAGCTAAAAAGTAAATGCTAAACACCATCTTCACTAAAAAATACCCAGAAGCTTATGACTAAGGACTTCCCACTGTGCCAAAAAACAAATTCATACCAAGCTAAAAGATACTGCATTCTGTGAAGCTAAAATCCCAATGGCATTCCAGAACCCTATCCTGGAGTTCTCTCAACAGTGTTAGATGTAGGCATGTATGGTTTATGAACCTACTTTTCTGCCATGTTGTTTTGCCCTTTCAGTCTTTTGTAGAACTTGATTATCTGAGATGGACTCTTAAGATGATAGCTTACTAAAGATTCTTAAATTTTCTTTGTATAAACAAAAAACTATTGAAAACGTTCATAATTTACACATTTCACCTCCTATTTTTTTAAGTAGTGGAAGTTTTAGGGCACAAATAAAAAACATTCTCCTTTACCCTTACTAGCTTCTAAAACAACTTGAGAAAAGAGACAGGAATCATGGGAGGAATCAGCCATTTATTAGCAAGAGAGGACAGGATTGGAAAGCGTGGGTTAATTTCCACCCACAATCAGATTTCCTAAAACATCTACCCACCACCCCCGCCCCAAGCTTACCAACCCCAAATTTCAGATCCCCCTTTGCAAAGGCTGAGTGTACCCTGGAAATTATGTTACTGGGTGCTCAGAGGCTGTGGACTTCTTAAGAACAGGATACCCTGACCCTGACACACTTATCTCTGATGAGAGAGCCCAGCCTTGGCTAAGTCACCCACTCTCCAATCCTTTTTTCAAACTCACCCATCAGCTCAGTTTGTCTTTCTCAAGGGAAGAGAGTGTAGGGCGGTGGGGACAGAGGGAAAGTGATCTAGGTTGGGTTTCCTCAGAGGCAGATCCTGAGAAAGAATGTGAGTACAAACAGTTTATGTGGGATGTGATCCCACTCCACAATGGATTGGGAAAGTGAGACCCAGAAGGGACAGGAGCCAATATGGGGCATCAGTGAACACGTGGCTACTAAAAGCCCCTGCCTTACTGTGGAGAGCACATCTGAAAGCTGCCTCACCCAGTCAGAGAGGCTCCTGGGGTATTATCAACCAACTCATCCCATCAGCAGAGGAGAGCTGCTCCTGGAGGCAAAGACTCTCCAGTAGTTCTGGTGGCCCCAACTCAGGAAAGCAAGTTCCTGTGGCCATAGAAAGTCCTCAGGTAGAGACTCTCACTTGGCTTGCAGGACAAAAGCAGTAGACCTGAGAGGAGTGGTAAGTGTTGTAGGGATATGGGTGGGGCATTGCCAGCTTCTGTTATCCATGCACAAGTGACTTTCCCTGGTGCTTCTCAAAAGATGAAGTTACTATTTTATAGGCATGGTCATGCATATAACATAAGCATATAATAAAAGCATAACTATGATTTTTCCTTTCTTTTTAAAAGATTTTATTTATTTGTTTTATTTTAGAGAGTGAGAGAGAGCACATATGCAAGCACGGGGAGGGGCAGAAACTGAGAATCTCAAGCAGACTCCTCACTCAGCATGGAGCCCAGTGCAGGGCTCAATCTCAGGACCCTGAGATCACAACCTAAGCTGAAACCAAGAGTCAGGTGCCTAACTAACTGAGCCACCCACACACTCCACTATGACTTTTCTAATATCTTACAGTTTCTATGAATCAGAAATTTAGGAGGATGATTCTAGCTCAGGGTCTGTCATAAGTTTGCTGTCCAGATTTTGGCAAGGGCTGCAGCATGTGAAAGCTCAACTGGGGATGGGAGATCCATTGTTAAAATGGTTCACTCAGAAAGCTGGTGATGGGGGGCTTAGTTTCTTGCCACATAGACCTCTTCAGGGGTTGTATGAGTATCTTCACAAGAAAGAAAAGGAGTAATCAGGAAGCCTTTTTATGATCTCATCTTGGAAGTATCATATCCTCACTGTCTTTCTATTCTATTTCTAGCCACAAAGTCCAGCCTGCACCCAAGGGCAAGGAAATTAGGTCCCACTTTTTGAAGGGAGGAGTTTAATACAAATTATAAACATATTTTAAAACCACAATGAGTGCCAACTACTTCTGTGTTCTAAGGTGAGGTGCTTGATCTCACTTCTAATTTTATAAGAGACTAAGATGGAAGGGTCCAGAGAACTTATCTGGATTTAGTTATGTTCCCTAAATCCTCCCAACATGGGAAAAGGAATGAGTGCCCCTTACCTTAAGTCCAAGTGAAAGGGGTTTTAAGGAGACTCTTTAAAGAGTTGTACCTGTGTGTCCAGGAATGTAAGGACTAGATTCAGAGATATGATTGAAAAGTCTAAAGGTCAGAGGCCATGAGCATAAACCTCTTATAGGAGAATGAGCCACATGAACAGGCAAAGGCTTGAGTTTTTCAGAAAAGAAGTATGAACACCAAGGGGGAGCTGGCTAGATTTAATCTAGAAAAGAGCCACCCACAGGGAATGCCTGGAGTCAAATATTACTCCGAGAGAGGGGCTGAGCACTGGAGTGCAGGGCCTGAGCTGGAAGTCACAGCTGACTGCCAGGTGACAGGTGACAGGTACCTCCCATTTGTAGAGAACTTCAGGTCAAGGCGTCCAGAGAGAGGACCGCCAAAGACTCACAAACAAACATCTCACGAGAGACCTTCAAACAACTAGCATGACTGTGGGTCACCAGCACTAGATGACAGCTGTCCCAGCCTCTAACCCTTTATAATTCCCTATTCATCTGTTCCCCTGGACTCAATCCCAGAGGACTTAAAAAGCAGCAACTAATAGTGAGGACTCAGGTCAACCTTGCTCCCACCCTTCTGGCTGGTCTCCAAAGCCTCTGTTAAGCCCAAGTTGGGGGAAGAAGAAACTTCAGACTGTCTGAACATTCCGAGTTTGCATTATAACAGCTGCCTGGAATCATGTAATTATTAGATTGGGCAAGGCTTTTTAAAGTCAAATTAGGGAATATACGCTTGTATTCAAGACCTCACCAAAGCCCTTTCCCCCAACCCAGGGTGGAAAAAGAACTTTTTTCCTCCCACTTTTACTTAAGAGCTTCCAGATTTACCTAACTATTCCATTGTGTTAAATGCATCAGTTACATTTCAAATGTCAGCTGGAAAGAGAATGGATTCCACTACATCATGAAGCAGGTCATTCTCAAGTGACTAATAAGAAGCCTTGTTTTGCTTTAAGCACTGACAGAAACTCTATGCTATTAATTCTATTTTGAATCAAAAAATGAGAAAGGAAACAACCTTAGTTGTTTATGAAAAATTGGTCAGCCTCAAGCCTGGAGATACAATCCCTGAGGGCCAGCCTAGTCCAAGCTGAGACCTATTTTCATTCTGTGCGTGTCTTCACCACTTGGCTCCTTTCTAGCGATACACTTGCCTCAGAAGGGCTCCGTCTGGTGCCACACTTTATGGCATGAATTTAACTGTTTCCAATCCCGCTGAACTTGAATTCTGCCCTTCATTTTCCTTTTAGTTCCCCTATTGTTTACACTCACCTGAGAAGCCAGTCCACTTCCGCGTATATGAGGAAAGAGAAACGTTCCAGAAAGAGTCTGAAGAAGATATTATTTCTGGTCTCAGTAAGTTCACCCACAAATCTGAGCAGCCGATTGGATTTGCCTGAACTCCCCCAGTAGGTATTGTTGTTCCTGAGTCTCTTGGATGGGTCTGCATCCTGTCCCCGCTCGACACATGGCACCTTGGTACTCTGCTTCAACCACCCCCAGGAACCCCAAGTTCCATAGGCCCCGTGGGCTCAGCAAGATTCTTCTGGCACATTAACTCCCAGAAACAAAGGCAGCCCTGCCATCCTCTCTTCCAAATCGGTTATGAGACTCTGAATTCTTCCCCTCTCCTCCTTGTTGTCCTGCTGTCCTCCATCTCTTACCCTCCAAGTAGGAAGGGAGGACTTCACTAGTTGAGTGCCAGCAGTAAATATGGGTTGCTTTGAGCTCTTTTCTCATCAACATTAGCCAACTGACTCATCTCCCTAAGCCCGTGTTGGAGCTTTCCACCCCTAGCTTTTGGAACCACCTTTAGGGTATGGCCTATTCTTAGTTTTTTTTGTTTTTGTTTTTTGTTTTGTTTTTGCCTACTCTTTGTTATTTGTTAATTCGCTAATGGCAATATTTTAGCATATTTTTTATAAAAGAATATACACCTGTTTTTGCCCTTCCCAGTCTTTGTTCATTCTCTTATTCATTCATTGATTTGTTGATTCATCAAACACTGCTGAGTTCCTATTCTGTATTAAGTCATGTCCTTCAAGATAGGAAAGTAAAGACTAGGACAGTGCTTTTAAACCTTGGTCCATCCGTGTAGTCAACCCAGAATCTTAAAAAGAAAATACAGATGCCCTGTTTCCACTCTCCAGAGATTCTGATTTAATTATTCTGGGGGCAGAGCCTGAACATCAGCGATTTTTAAAAGCTCCCTAGGTGATTCTAAAGTGCAGCCAGGATTGAGAACCATGAGAAGACAAGATCATAAATAACGTGGACCAAAATTAAATGCCAAGGATTCCCTAAAAGATTCTGACAGAATACTCTGGGGGCCCACGTTTTTTTGCCTGCACCACACTGTCAGCCCCTCAATCTCTACTCAGCCCAGGCACAAGGGAGCCATGGCTCAGGTGGGAGATCTGTCACATCTGTCACATCCTGAGCAAAGGAAGGTGACAGTGTCATTAACTTTTCCTCGGCAGAACAATAAGGATACCTCGGTTCTGGGTTCTGGAGTGCAAGCACACTGCCCTATGGGAAAGTGGGTGCTGCCACAGCTCACCCAAGCTCAGCGGTCTTAAAACTTTGCAAAGACAAGTTAGAGGCAAGCCTCTAATATCTCTGATATTCTTATTGCTAGATGATTCTCACTTCAAGGGAGATTACTGCAATTCTACAAAACCAACACGCAGTTTGTCTAGAAGCGAATGACATCCCTGCAGTCTGTGGGTCCCTCTGCTCCTGTGATATGACGCACAGTTAAAAGCAAGAGGGCTGCAAAGCTGCCGCCCAGGCTTAAGGTCCACCCCGCCACCCCACCCCACCCCGTCCCTGCTCTGCTCTTGTCAGACAGAGGCCTGGCTGCTCCACTCCTCGGTGCCCAGGCTTAAGAACGAGTCTACTAACTGATGCCCCCGTGGATGCTCTATGGTGCGGGGTTAAGGTTCATGGCTTCTCTTCCTGGGAAGAAAATTCCCTTCTGGTGGTGGTGCGGTGAGAAAAGACCACTCACGTGGGGAAAGCCTGGGGCGAGGAGCCTAGGGCGGCGAAAGCAGCGTTTCCCCACTTCTCCAGCAGGGGGAGCCTACGACCAGAGCGCGGGAGGATTATGTAACGCCGAGGGCGCATGCTCAGCCCCGGGACCGCCCGGCGGGCAGGTGCTGACGCAGGCCGGAGTCGGGGCAGAGAGGCACATCTGCGGCCCAAGTGGCCCATTTCCCCTGAGGGTAGACGGGCTCTCAGGACTCTTCATCCTTCCCGCGAAACCCTGGAAACGGCTCAGTAGTTCTTCTGGTTGACTTGCTGCTGTGCACAGCTGTCAGCTGCCTGTGAACTGGGTGACACTAGCTCAGGGCTCCTGCTTGTTTTCCAAAAGCTGCTGTCCTGATTTTAATTTTTTACACTAAATAGTAATAATTAAAGGCACCTTCTCCTGAGCAGCTCCCATATGCCTTCGCTAAGCTAGGTACTTGACGTGCACCGCGGATCTTTTTCAGCTCTGCATTTTTCTCTCCCCCATCCTGCAGTGAGGGGTCCCACCAGCGCCTTACATCAGACTATGTATGCTGCTTCGAGTATACAGCTTGATTTTAAAAGGGAGAGAGAGGGAGGGAGGAAACCAAACCCTTCCTGGATTTATCAAACAGAATTTACTGGACTTATCAAACAGAAAGCTTGAGTTTAGAGAACAAGCAGGGAACTGAGTATTGTTTGATTCTCTTCTTTTGAAATCAGTTGCATCCTGCGGCTCTTTTACAGTTTAAGGGGTGTGTGTGTGTGTGTGTGTGTGTGTGTGTGCGCTTTGCTTGGTTTTGTTTTGTTTTCAATTTCCTTCAAATGTGTCAGTGATCATTTTTGATATCATATTCTAAAGAAAATACTGGTTTAAAGGGAGATAAAAGGTATTATGGAGTTCTTTTTGGTAGGGTAGGAGGGCTGTTTGTTTTATCCCTTTACCGTCTTAATTATACCATAAGGAAAACTATGAAATTATTTTTTAAAGAAGAAGAAAGAGGTCAAAACCCAGCTTCCTTCATTGAAGACAAGTTAACTGTAGGAAATTTGTGAAGTATAGATCTGGAAAATAAAAGAAGATAGATTTCATCTATAATCCTTTAGCCTAGAGATTATTGTTATTTAATTTAGTGTATGAATTGATGGCCTTCTGCTCTAACATTTTAAATGCTATGTTACAAAGTGTTACAATAATATAAATACTGGTTTATAGTCTGTTTTTCTTCTTTAGTGTATTGTGGCAATCTTTAATACCTGCATAGTATGCCTTGTCATTTATCATATAAATGTAGCATAATACGTTCAGTTCATACCATAAGGATGGACATTAAATCTATTTCCATTTTTTTACAATGGTAAACATCACTAGGATAATAGTCTTTATATACATTTATATTTCCTTAGGAAAATTTCTACCAGAGAAGTTAAAAATCAACAGATATTTTAAGATACTGTGTGTTTGCAAATGCCCTTTAAGAAACATGGTTCCAATTTGTCTTTTCATCAGTTCTGACCCAACACCGTTATCATTCCTTTTTGTATGCTTTGCCAGTTTTATAAGTTACAAATAGTATTTTGTTGTTCTAATTTGTATTCCTCTGCTGTTTTCTTTGGAATTACTCAGATTTTCTTTAAGGACCTTTTTATCAGGCCTAGATTCTGATGTAAACAATAAAAGATAAGAGTGTGCAGCAGCGAAAGAAGAAGGCCATGCAGTGGGAGGCACTGGAATTTAAGACATCTAAGACTTGATGAAACAAAACCCCTTGCATAGACTGAGGCATTTATAGAGACTCAGGACCTTTAGTGGGAAGGATTCATGGCCAAGAAAATCAGAGAATGACTGTGCATGGGGATCCAGGTTGAAATAATGCTTAAATTTTGTTACTCAGTTTAATAACTGAAAGAACCACCATGTGGGATGCCTTGGTTGAACTTCTTCTTTGGCTCAGGTCTTAATACCAGAGTCCTGGGGTGGAGCCAAGACTACAGCCCAACTGTATTGGGCTCCCTGCTCAGCGGGGAGCTTGCTTCTCCCTCTGCTTGCCACTCCCCCTGCTTGTGCTCTCTTTCTCTCTGATTAAGTAAATAAATAAAACCTAAAGCAAGTAAATAAATAAATAAATAACCCACCATGGCCGGAAGGACTAAGGACAAGAATTCTGGTGATTTTTGCTCCCAAGGTGACCTAACATAAGGAGAGATTGCTGCATGGGGGAAAGAGATGACCTTTTGAAGTCCTTCTTCACTTGGTGTCTCAAACCCCATAACCGGTTTGGGCATATAGGTGTGCATTCATGCATAGTTGCGTATGCATGTCTTCACAGATTTTGTCCCTTCTTATTTTAACTGAGTGTTAAAGAGATAGGAGCCTCTCTCTCCATTAGGAGAGAGATAAGTAGGAGATTCTTCTGCCTTGGGGAAGGCAAGTCAATGTACAGAGCCACCAATTTACTGAAACACAATTTGCCAAGTGCTCAATCTGCAAGACTTTGGGGACATTTAAAAAGTTTGTTTTATCCTTGCCCTGTGCTTTCTCCTACCCCCTCTCAGAGGTTTGCCCAGGCTGTTTTGCCTGGGAGGCAGAGTCAAGCTCAGAGCCAGGGGCAAGGAGAGGTAGAGGTAGGGGTAAGAACTAAACTAAAATTTATAAACAAAGCCCTCAAAGAGTCAGGCTATTGGTCATTCACGAAATTAATTTTAGTAAATTAGCTTTCAACAAACTGGTCCTGAGCCCTGTTATGGCACCTTCTTCTAGAAATATCTCCTTTCCTTTTCAGTCCTTCATCATCCAAAGCAGTACTTCACCTAGACCTTGAGATTGAGCTAGTCGTAATTATAACCCCAGCACTCAATACTTACTTTGGGACGTGAAGGTTTAACTGTTAGCTGGCTCAATGCTTATATGGAACCTTAGAGGACTTTTAATAACATCGAATAATACACTGAAAATCCATGAGATGGTGCTGATTTGAAAATAACTTCTCTTACCTGTTCCAGCCTGTCCTCCAGCTCCATCTGTGGTCCTAGGGCCTTAGTGAGCCCCACTGCTGGACAGAGAGGCCCCTGTTCCTCACCAGACATGCCCTTACCTGTGACTTCTTTATAGCCTGATCACCACCCACTAAAAAAAAAAAGAACACTAAAAATAAATAACAATTCCTGCTACCACCACTTGCCTCTGCCCCTGGGGTGTGTGACTAGGTGTTTGATCCACCTCTGGACAGAGACCTCTGAAAGCTTGGAGACTGGCAAGAAGGGCAGGTCCCTCATGGTCATGTGGCCTGTGGGAGGATAGACAGGAGGGAGCATATATTTTGCACTGAGATTAGCTTCCTGCCAGTTTTCTTACAAGTTTTCCTAAAAGTTAATCTCCTTCCCAGCCTGATTACATTTTCAAAACCCTCTTCCACTGTGGTAGCTTTGATAGCTGCTAGCCTGTAGGGAGGATTAAAGGAATGGGGTTGGTGGAAAGGGTGGGTCCAAGATCAAAGCTATCCCACCACACTTGGGGTCAAAGCAGACATTGGGCAAGCTCTCATCGTCGGCAGCATGCCATTATGGTGTCTGTAAGGCAAGCGCAAAGTTTAGTTATACAGTGATCCAGATGGATAAAAATGCGTTTGTAAAAATTTCGATACAAGGTGTTAATGTGCTAAATGGTAAG
>RCUC01163091.1:0-81664 GCA_003697995.1 Taxidea taxus jeffersonii | reverse complement strand
ATGTACTGTTGGATCCTATTGGCTAGTATTTTGGTGAGAATTTTCGCATCTGTGTTCATCAAGGATATTGGTCTGTAATTCTCTTTTTTGATGGGATCCTTGTCTGGTTTGGGGATCAAGGTGATGCTGGCCTCATAAAATGAGTTTGGAAGTTTTCCTTCCATTTCTATTTTTTGGAACAGTTTCAGGAGAATAGGAATTAATTCTTCTTTAAATGTTTGGTAGAATTCCCCTGGGAAGCCATCTGGCCCTGGGCTTTTGTTTGTTTGGAGATTTTTGATGACTGTTTCAATCTCCTTACTGGTTATGGGCCTATTCAGGTTTTCTATTTCTTCCTGGTTCAGTTTTGGCAGTTTATATGTCTCTAGGAAAGCATCCATTTCTTCCAGATTGTCGAATTTGTTGGCATAGAGTTGTTCATAATATGTTCTTATGATTGTTTGTATTTCTTTGGTGTTGGTTGTGATCTCTCCTCTTTCATTCATGATTTTATTTATTTGGGTCCTTTCTCTTTTCTTTTGGATAAGTCTGGCCAGGGGTTTATCAATCTTATTAATTCTTTCAAAGAACCAGCTCCTAGTTTCATTGATTTGTTCTATTGTTTTTTTGGTTTCTATTTCATTGATTTCTGCTTTGATCTTTATTATTTCTCTTCTCCTGCTGGGTTTAGGCTTTCTTTGTTGTTCTCTCTCGAGTTCCTTGAGGTGTAGGGTTAGGTTGTGTATTTGAGACCTTTCCTGTTTCTTGAGATAGGCTTGTATCGCTATATATTTTCCTCTCAGGACTGCCTTTGCTGTGTCCCACAGATTTTGGACCGTTGTGTTTTCATTATCATTTGTTTCCATGGTTTTTTTCAATTCTTCTTTAATTTCCTGGTTGACCCATTCATTTTTTAGAAGGATGCTGTTGAGCCTCCATGTATTTGTGCTCTTTCCACATTTCCTCTTGTGATTGAGTTCTAGCTTCAGAGCATTGTGGTCTGAAAATATGCAGGGAATGATCCCAATCTTTTGATACCTGTTGAGACCTGATTTATGACCCAGGATGTGATCTATTCTGGAGAATGTTCCATGGGCACTAGAGAAGAACGTGTATTCTGTTGCTTTGGGATGGAATGTTCTGAATATATCTGTGATGTCCATCTGCTCCAGTGTGTCATTTAAGACCTTTATTTCCTTGTTGATCTTTTGCTTGGATGATCTGTCCATTTCAGTGAGGGGTGTATTAAAGTCTCCAACTATTATTGTATTCTTGTCAATGTGTTTCTTTGATTTTGTTATTAATTGGTTTATATAGTTGGCTGCTCCCATGTTAGGGGCATAGATATTTAAAATTGTTAGATCTTCTTGTTGTACAGACCCTTTGAGTATGATATAGTGTCCTTCCTCATCTCTTATTATAGTCTTTGGCTTAAAATCTAATTGATCTGATATAAGGATTGCCACCTCAGCTTTCTTCTGATGTCCATTAGCATGGTAAATTGTTTTCCACCCCCTCACTTTCAATCTGGAGGTGTCTTCAGGTCTAAAATGAGTTTCTTGTTGGCAGCATATTGATGGGTTTTGTTTTTTTTATCCATTCTGAAACCCTGTGTCTTTTGATTGGGGCATTTAGCCCATTTACGTTCAGGGTAACTATTGAGAGATATGAATTTAGTGCCATTGTATTGCCTGTAAGGTGATTGTTACTGTATATTGTCTCTGTTCCTTCCTGATAATACTTTTAGGGTCTCTCTTTGCTTAGAGGACCCCTTTCAATATTTCCTGTAGAGCTGGTCTGGTGTTTACAAATTCTTTCAGTTTTTGTTTGTCCTGGAAGCTTTTTATCTCTCCTTCTATTTTCAATGATAACCTAGCTGGATAAAGTATTCTTGGCTGCATGTTTTTCTCGTTTAGTGCTCTGAATATATCATGCCAATTCTTTCTGGCCTGCCAGGTCTCTGTGGATATCTGCTGCCAATCTAATATTTTTACCATTGTATGTTACAGACTTCTTGTCTCGTGCTGCTTTCAGGATTTTCTCTTTGTTGCTAAGACTTGCAAATTTTACTATTAGATGATGGGGTGTGGACCAATTCCTATTGATTTTGAGGGGTGTTCTCTGCACCTCCTGGATTTTGATGCTTGTTCCCCTTGCTATATTAGGGAAATTCTCTACAATAATCCTCTCCAGTATACCTTCTGCTCCTATTTCTCTTTCTTCTTCTTCTGGAATCCCAATTATTCTAATGTTGTTTCATCTTATGGTATCACTTATCTCTCGAATTCTCCCTTCGTGGTCCAGTAGTTGTTTGTCTCTCTTTTGCTCAGCTTCTTTATTCTCTGTCATTTGGTCTTCTATATCACTAATTCTGTCTTCTGCCTCATTTATCCTAGCAGTAAGAGACTCTATTTTTGATTGCACGTCATTAATAGTTTTTTTAATTTCAACTTGGTTGGATTTTAGTTCTTTTATTTCTCCAGAAAGGGCTTTTATCTCCCCAGAGAGGGTTTCTCTAATATCTTCCATGCCTTTTTCGAGACCGGCTAGAACCTTGAGAATCGTCATCCTGAATTCCAGATCTGACATATTACCAATGTCTGTACTGATTAGGTCCCTAGCCTTCGGTCCTGCCTCCTGTTCTTTTTTTTGTGGTGGGTTTTTCCGCCTTGTCATTTTGTCCAGATAAGAATCCGCTGTTTTCCTTTTTAAGTGAACTTGGTCTTGGCTGGATTTCTTTGATCTTCTGGGGGAGGGGCCTGTTGTAGTGATTCTCAAGTGTCTCTGCCCCAGGCGGAATTGCACCGCCCTTACCAGGGGCCGGGCTAAGTAATCCTCTCAGGTTCGCTTTCGGGAGCTTTTGTTCCCTGAACGCTTTCCGTAGAGTTCCGGAGGACGGGAATGAAAATGGCGGCCTCCCAATCTCTGGTTCGGAGGAGCCGAGAGCTAGGGGCCCCAGTCGTCAGTGTGCCTTCAGAGAAAAGCGTTTAATCACTCCCGTCTCCCCAGCCTCCGACCGCGTTCGGAGACCGTGCTCGGAGAAAATCATGCGTAAGCAGTCCCGTCTCACTGGCTTCTGGGAGTGCTCCGAGCTCACCCAGCCTCTGGCCAAGCATCTCTGTCTCTGGCAGAGTCCCACCTGGAGTCTCCGAACCCCGTAGATCCCTGAGCTCTCCCAGGTCGGAGTCTCCCCGGATCTTGTGGGGACCCCTCGCACAGAGCACCGGCCCGTGTCACAGACCACAGCTCTAGGAAACCTCGGCTCTGTCTCCGCAGCCGGCTTCCCCGCTCTAATATCTGTGAGCTCTGCGACACTCAGACATCCCCGATCCTTCTGTGACCCCGCGGGACCTGAGTCCACGCTGTCCCGTGAGGTCTTCACCCCAGTTTAGCCTCTGGAGTGATGTCCCTCCATGGAGCAGACTTTTAAAAGTCCTGATTTTGTGCTCCGCCGCTTGCCAGGAGCCGGCCCCTCCCCCTGGGGTCTATCTTCCCGTCGCGTTGGATTCACTTCTCCGCTGGTCCTACCTTTTAGAAAGTGGTCGATTTTCTGTTTCTAGAATTGTTGTTTTTCTTCTCTTCAATCACCCGTTGGATTCGCAGGTGTTCGGAATGGTTTGATAGGCTATCTAGCTGATATCCTGCTGCCTGATGTCGTCTCAGCCTGCTACTTCTCCCAATGGAATATGTGTTTTAATTTTGTTTTTAAATTTGTATTTCTCATTCTTTTTTCTTTTATTCAAGATTTTATTTAAATTCAAGTTAGTTCACATATAGTGTATTATTTTCTTTTTTTAATTTTTTAAAAAAGATTTTATTTATTTATTTGACAGACAGAGATCACAAGTAGGCAGAGAAGCAGGCAGAGAGAGAGGAGGAAGCAGGCTCCCTGCTGAGCAGAGAGCCCGATGCGGGGCTCGATCCCAGGTCCCTGGGATCATGACCTGAGCCGAAGGCAGAGGCTTTAACCCACTGAGCCACCCAGGCGCCCCACGTATTATTATTTTCAAGGGTAGAATTTACTGATTCACCAGTTGCATATAACACCCAGTGGTCATTACATCAAGTGCCCACCTTAATGCCCATTACCCAGTTACTCACCCACCTTCCCTCCCACAACCCACAGTTTGTTCGCTATATTTAAGAGTCTCTTATGGTTGGCCTCCTCTCTGTCTTTATCTTATTTTAATTTTTCCTTCTGTTTCCCCATGTTCATCTTTTTTGTTTCTTAAATTCCATATATGAGGGAAATCATATGGTATTTGTCTTTCTGACTTATTTTGCTTAGCATAATACACTGTGTAGTTCCATTCACATCATTGCAAATAGCAATTTCATTCTTTTTGATGGCTGAGTAATATTCCATTGTGTGTGTGTGTGTAGAAGCACATTGTATGTATATGTGTGTGTGTGTATACACACACACACATATAATGTGTACACATATACGTGCATATACACACATATATCATATCTTTATCCATTCATCAGTTGATGGACATCTGGGCTCTTTCCATATTTTGTCTATTATTGATAATGTTGCTATAAACATTGGACTGCATGTGCCCCTTCAAATCACTATTTTTGTGTTCTTTGGATAAATACTTAGTAGTGCAATTGCTGGGTCATAGGGTGGTTTTATTTTTACCTTTTTGAGGAGCCTGCATACTGTTTCCAGAGTGGCTGCACCAGCTTGCATTTCCACCAAAAGTGTAAGAGGGACCCCCTTTCTCTGCTTCCTCTCCAACATTTGTTGTTTCCGTAAGTTGTTAATTTAAGCCATTCTGGCCGGTGTGAGGTGGTATCTCATTGTGGTTTTGATTTGTATTTCCTTGATGCTGAGTGATGTTGAGCATTTTGTTCATGTGTCTGTTGGCCATTTGTATGTCTTCTTTGCAGAAATGTCTGTTCATGTCTTCTGCCCATTTCTTGACCGGATTATTTGGTTTTTGGGTGTTGAATTTGGTAAGTTCTTTATAGATTTTGGATATTAGCCCTTTATCTGGTACATCATTTGCAAATATCTTCTCCCATTCCATAGATTGCCTTTTAGTTTTGTTGATTATTTTCTTTGCTGTTCAGAAGCTTTTTGCCTTGATGATGTCTCAGTAGTTTGTTTTTGCTTTCGTTTCCCTTGCCTCTGGAGACATGTATAGTAAGAAGTTGCTGTGGCCAAGGTCAGAGTGGTTGCTGCCTGTGTTTTCCTGTAGGATTTTGATGGGTTCCTACCTCACATTTAGGTCTTTCATCAATTTTGAATTTAGTTTTATTTATGGTGTAGGAAAGTTGTCCAGTTTCATTCCTCTGCATGTCCAGTTTCCCCACCACCATTTGTTGAAGAGACTGTCCTTTTTCCATTGGATGTTCTTTCCTGCTTTGTTGAAGATTAGTTAATCATAGAGTTGAGAGTCCATTTCTGGGTTCTCTGTTCTGTTCCATTGATCTATGTGCCAATTTTTGTGCCAGTACCATACTGTCTTGATGATTACAGCTTTGTAATATAGCTCAAAGTCTAGAATTGTGATGCCTCCAGCTTTGATTTTCTTTTTAAATATTCCTTTGGCTTTTTGGGGTCTTTTCTGATTCTATAAAAATTTTAAAATTATTTGTTCCACGTCTGTGAAAAATGCTGGTGTTATTTTGATAGGGATTACACTGAATATTTAGATTGCTTTGGGTAGTATAGACATCTTAACAATATTTGTTTTTCTAATCCATAAGCATGGGATGTTTCTCCATTTCTTTGTGGCTTCTTCAGTTTGTTTCATAAGTGTTCTATAGTTTTCAGAGTATAGATCTTTTAGCTCTTTGGTTAGATTTATTCCTAGGTATCTTTTGATTTTAGGTGTAATTGTAAATTGGATTGATTCCTTGATTTCTCTTTCTGCTGCCTCATTGTTAGTGTCAGAAATGCAATAGACTTCTGTGTGTCAATTTTATATCCTATGACTTTGCTGAATTCTTGATCAGTTCTAGCAATTTTTTTGTGATATCTTTCTGGTTTTCTTTTTTAAAAAGATTTTATTTATTTATTTGACAGCAGAGATCACAAGTAGGCAGAGAGGCAGGCAGAGAGAGGGGCAGGGAAGCAGGCTCCTTGCTGAGCAGAGAGCCTGATTCGGGGCTCGATCCCAGGACCCTGAGATCATGACGTGAGCCAAAGCAGAGGCTTTAACCCACTGAGTCACCCAGGCGCTCCTCTTTCAGGTTTTCTACATAGAGTATCATGTGGTTTGTTAAGAGTGGAAGTTTGACTTTTTCCTTGCTGATTTAGATGGCTTTTATTTCTTTTTCTTGTCTTATTACTGGGGCTAGGACTTCCAGTACTATATTGAACAACAGTGGTGAGAGTGGACATCCCTGTTGTGTTCTTCACCTTTTGGGAAAAGCTCTCACTTTTTACCCATTGAGGATAATAGTAGTAGTGGGTCTTTCATATATGACCTTTATGATATGAGGCATCTTCCTTCTATCCCTACTTTTTTGAGAATTTTTTTTCAAGAAAGGATGCTGTATTTTGTCAAATGCTTTTAATTATTCTGCATCTATTGAGAGGATCATATGGTTCTTAATTTTTCTTTTATTAATGTGGTGTGTCGATTTGTAGATTTTGAACCATCCCTGAATAAATCCCATTTTGTCATGGTGCGTAATCTTTTTAATGTACTGTTGGATCCTATTAGTTAGTATCTTGGTGAGAACTTTTGTATCCATGTTCATAAGGGATTTTGGTCTGTAATTCTCCTTTTCAGTGTGGTCTTTGTCTGGTTTTGGGATCAAGGTAATGCTGGCCCCGTAGAATGAGTTTGGAAGTTTTCCTTCTATTTTGATTTTTTGAAACAGCTTTAAAAGAATAGGTATTAATTTTCTTTAAGAGTTTGGTAGAATACTCCTGGGAAACCATCCAGCTCTGGACTCTCATTTGCTGGGAGATTTTTGATTACTGCTTCAATTTCTTTGCTTGTTATGGATATGTTCAGCTTTTCTATTTCTCCCTGTTTCAGTTTTATAGTTTATATGTTTCTTGGAATGCTTTCATTTCTTCCAGATTGCCCAATTTTTTGGCATATAATTGCTCATATTATGTTATTATAATTGTTTGTATTTCTTTGGTGTTAGTTGTGATCTCTCCTCTTTCATTCATGATTTTATTTATTTGGGTACTTTCTCTTTTCTTTTTGGTAAGCCTGGCCAGGGGTTTATCAATCTTATTAATTATTTCAGAGAAACAGCTCCTAGTTTCATTGATCTGTTCCACTGGTTTTTCTTTTTCTTTCTTTCTTTTAAAAAAATTTCTATATCATTGATTTCTGCTCTAATCTTTATTTTTCTTCTACTGCTGGC
The DNA here is from genome assembly GCA_003697995.1 of Taxidea taxus jeffersonii. Classification (NCBI taxonomy): domain Eukaryota; kingdom Metazoa; phylum Chordata; class Mammalia; order Carnivora; family Mustelidae; genus Taxidea; species Taxidea taxus. Next base: position 74,341 of record RCUC01163091.1, on the reverse strand, counting down.
TTTAGGCTTTATTTGCTGTCCTCTTTCCAGCTCCATTAGGTGTAAGGTTAGGTTGTGTATTTGAGACTTTTTTTGGTTCTTGAGGAAGGCCTGTATTGCTATATACTTCCCTCTCAGGACCACCTTTGCTGTGTCCCAAAGGTTTTGAACTGTCGTGTTTTCATTTTCATTTGCTTCCATGTATTTCTTAATTTTGGACCCATTCATCCTTTAGTAAGATGTTCTTTTACCTCCATGTATTTATGGTATTTCCAATATTTTCTTGTAACCACAAGTTTCATAGTGTTTTAGTCAGAAAATGTGCATGGTATGATCTCAATCTTTTTGAACTGGTTGAGGTCTGATTTGTGACCCAGTATGTTGATCTATTCTGGAGAATGTTCCAAGTACACTCAAGAAGAATGTGAATTCTGCTGCTTTGGATGAAATGCTCTGAATATGTCTGTTATGTCCATCTGATCCAGTAAGTCATTTAAAGCCCTTGTTTCTGGGGGCATCTGGGTGGCTCAGTTGGTTAAGTGTATGTCTTCAGCACAGATCATGATCCTAGTTCCTGGGATGGAGCCCCATGTTGAGCTTCTTTCTCAGCAGAGAGCCTGCTTCTCCGTCTTCTCCTTGCTAGTGTTTTCTCTCTCTCTCTCTCTCTCTCTCTCTCTAAAATAAATACATAAAATCTTAAAAATAATAAAGGCCGTTTCCTTGTTGATCTGCTTAGATGATTTGTCCATTTCTGTGAGTGGAATGTTAAGTTCCCTACTATCATTGCATTATTATCAATGAGTTTCTTTAATTTTATTATCAAGTGGTTTATAGATTTGGCTGTGCCCAAGTTAAGGATATATATATAATTATTAGGTCTTCTAGTTGTATAGATGCCTTTATTATGATATAGTGTATTTTTTTATCTCTATTACAGTCTTTGGTTTAAAATCTAGTTTGTCTGATATAAGTATGGTTACTCTAGCTTTCTTAGTTTTTTTTTTTTTTTAAAGATTTTATTTATTTATGTGACAGAGATCAAAGCAGGCAGAGAGGCAGGCAGAAAGAGAGAGGAAGGGAAGCAGGCTCCCTGCTGAGCAGAGAGCCTGATGCGGGGCTTGATCCCAGAACCCTGGGATCATGACCTGAGCAGAAGGCAGCGGCTTTAACCCACTGAGCCACCCAGGCGCCCCTCTTAGTTTTTTTTTTTTTAACATTTTATTTATTTTTCTTTTTTTTTTTTTTTAAGATTTTATTTATTTGTCAGAGAGAGAGCGAGCACAGGCAGACAGAGTGGCAGGTAGGGGCAGAGGGGGAAGCAGGCTCCCTGGCGAGCAAGGAGCCCGATGCGGGACTTGATCCCAGGATGCTGGGATCATGACCTGAGCTGAAGGCAGCCACTTAACCAACTGAGCCACCCAGGCGTCCCAACATTTTATTTATTAAGAGAGAATGAGAGAGAGTGAGAGCATGAGCAGGGGGAGGGGCAGAGGGAGAAGCAGACTCCCTGCTGAGCATTGAGCCCAATGTGGGGCTTGATTCCAGGACTCGGGATCATGTCCCGAGCCAATTGCAGATGCTTAACTGACTGAGCCTCCCAGGCCCCCTTCCTCCAGCTTTCTTTTGATGTCAATTAGCATGATAAATGGTTCCCCACCCCCTCACTTTCAATCTGGAGGTGTCTTTGGGTCTAAAATGAGTCTCTTGTAAGCAGCATATCAGTGGGTCTTGTTTTTTTTTTTTTAATCCAATATGATACCACGTGTCATTTGGTTGGGACATTTATCCATTTACATTCAGAATAATTATTAAAAGATATGAATTTGATGCTATTGTATTACCTATAAAGTCACTGTTCTTGTAGATTGCCTCTTTTTCTTTCTGGTTTTTGTTACTTTTGGTGTCTCTTTCCAGCTCAAAGATTCCCCTTTAATATTTCTGGAAGAGCTGATTTAGTGTTCATGAATTCCTTTAACTTTTGTTTGTCATGGAAACTGTCTCTCCTTTTATTCGGAATAACAGTCTTGCTGGATAAAGTATTTTTGGCTGCATATTTTCTCCATTTAATACCTTGAATATATCATACCAGACCTTTCTGGCCTGCCAGCTCCCTGTGGACAGGTCTGTTGCTAACCTTATGGGTCTGCCCTTGTAGGTTAAGGATCTTTTGTCTATAGTTGCTTTCAGCTGCTTTCAGAATTCTCTCTTTATCTTTGTATTTTGCAAGTTTCACTATGACACGTTGTGTGTTGACCTGGTTTTTGTTGATTTTGAGAGAGTTCTCTTTGCCTCTTGGACTTAAATGACTATTTCCTTCCCTAGATTAGGGAAATTCTCAGCTATAATTTGTTCAAATAAACCTTCTGACCCTTTTCCCCACTCTTTTCTGGGACTTCTATGATATGAATATTATTTCTCTTTATGGAATCACTGAGTTCCCTAAGTCTACCTTTGTGATCTAAAAGTTTCCTTTCCCTCTTCAACTTCATTATTTTCCATAATTTTAAAAAATATTTTATTTATTTGACAGAGAGAGAAAGAGTGAGAGAGGGAACACAAGCAGGTTGAGTGGGAGAGGGAGAAGCAGGCTTCCCACTGAGCAGGGAGCCTGATGCAGGACTTGATTCCAGGACCCTGGGATATGACCTGGGCCAAAGGCAGATGCTTAATGACTGAGCCACCCAGGTGCCCTTCCATAATTTTATCTTTAATATCACCTGTTCTGTCCTCTGATTCTTCAATCCTTGTGCTTACATCCATTTGGTTTTGTGTCTCAGTTATAGCATTTTTAAATTTCAGCCTGACTGGTTTTTAGGTCTTTTATTTTTGCAGCCAGAGTTTCTCTGGTGTCTTCTACACTTTTTTCAAGTCCATTTAGTAGTCTTAAGACTGTTGAACATGAAGTCTGCTTGGGACTCTCTCTCCCTTTACCCCTCCCCTCTCCCCCTTCTCAAATAAATAAATAAATCTTAAAAAAAAAAAAACCCAAACACTACTGCTGCATCTCTGCCTACTAAATTCTAATTTATTCTTTTTTTAAGGAATTAAAGAAAAATTTTAAGCTTTACATCCAATGCAGGTCTCAAACTTATAACTCTGAGATAAAGAGTTTCATGTTTTACCAACTAAACTAGCCAGCTGCCCTTAAACTCTAATGTATTCTTAAAGTCCATCTCCAGGTACCTACCTATCTTGCCTTTTCCAGTTCTCCTTTTTGGGTGCAAACTTTTCCCTCTTTGAATCTCCACAACACTCATGTTTACATCAGTTGTACTGTTCACACATAGGTAGCTATATGAAGCAAAAGTTATTCTGTCTTGTGTTCTGTTATTTTTATCCTTTTTGACACCTCATTTCCACCTCTAGCTTCCTTAATTGTAAAGATTTTATTTTACTTACATTTCAAATCCTTCAGGGCATAGTTCAGAGACTGAAAAGTAGTCCATGCTTAATAAATGCTGATCAAATGTAATATTTACCTTGGATGCACAGTAGCCATTAATGGACTTATTAGCCTTCTTTATGCTTTTGTTTTTGTGTTGCACTTTGATGAGTTTCTTTGAAGATAGAGACTTTTATTTTTTATAAATATCAAAAGAACCTGCTAAAAAGTGTTTTGAGAGGAAGCTGGAAAACAGATTTGAGAATGATAAATCCCTGGGCTTTTGGATGTGAGGGCTGCTTCTAATGTTAAAAAAAAAAAAAAAATGAAGGTCATGAATTTTTCCTGAGAGACTGGATTTACCTTTCTTCACCATTGATTTTTAGGGTTGTAGTTTTCAAGATTCTCAGTGTTGGATACATCTAAAAGTGTAATATCCCTCCCATTACATTTCTATATATGAATAATTTTAAGATAATAATCCATTAATCCCAACGTGAATAGAATATCCAAATAGCTTATTTGGGACCCATGATGGTCCAAACTGAATTCACTGTGTTTCTGCACAAAATAGATCTTTCTCTATTTCTTAACTACATATTTTCTTTATTTCCTGCATCTAATTATACATTTCCTTGATTCTAAAGCACTTTTTAATAAGATAAAAAAATTTTTTAAGAGCTTATTTATTTATTTGACAGAGATCACAAGTAGGCAGAAAGGCAGGCAGAGGCAGAGGGGGATGCAGGCCCCCCGATGAGCAGAGAGCTGGATGTGGGGCATAATCCCAGGACCCTGGGATCATGACCTGAGCAGAAGGCAGAGGTTCAAACCACTGAGCCACCCAGGCACCCCATAAGGTAAAATTTGTTATATCAGTTGCTTCTTACCATCAATGGCATCATTGTTTAATTGGTAGTATTTTTCTTTCTTACAAAATTATAAAATTTTGATGCATCTTAAAATTGATGGCACTTCAGCTCTGATAAAATATAATAGTTGCAAAAACATGTGGATTATAACTCCTTAACTTTTCACCCATTTTGTTTCTACTCACATGACCTTTGCCATAATTCATTTCTTCAGTTTCTTTTTCTTACTGAGTTAAAATTCATTTAACATAAGATTCACCATCTTAACTTTGTAGGTATACAATTTAATCACTGAATATATTCACAATATTATGATTATATTATATCACTAATACTAATTCCAGAATTCTGCCACCCCAAAAAGAAACCCCATACTTTCTAATTTCCCCCTCTGCCTATTTTCTGGCAACCACTAATCTACTTTCTGTCTGTATGGATTTGCCTATCCGCAACATTTCATTTAAATGGAATAATACATGTATACAAATATACATACATATACAACCTCATGTGCTTGGCTTCTTTGATTTACTGTAACATTTCCAAGGTTCTCCTGGGCTGTATCATGTGTCAGTGCTTCATTCCTTTGCATTGCCAAACAATATTCTTTTGTATGGGTATACCACGGTTTGTTTATCATTTTTCAAGTGATGGATATTTAGGTTGTTTCCACTTTTTGGCATTATGCATAATGCTATTATAAGTATTCCCATATAGGCTTTTGTGCAGAACATACATTTTTAACTCTCTTATGTATATACCTAGAAGCGGAATTGCTAAGTTATGGTAACTCTGTGTTTAATTTTTGAGGAACTGCAAAACTATTTGACATAGTGGCTGCACCATTTTACATTTCTCCCTGCAGTGTATGAGGCCGAAAACTTCTTCACTTTTCATCAACACTTGCTATTTGCTATTTTTCTTTATTTCCTTTCGTTATACCCATTCTAGATAGTGTGAAATGGTGTTCCTTACTGTTTCTTAAATGGTGTAGCCCTCATAACTTCTTCATTGACCTTCTGGTTTCTTCTCCTCTTAGTTCATCCAAACCTCACTGGCCTAGTAGGTTTCCAAAGGGAAGTTATATAATTTCCTTTAAAACTTTTTTTTCAATGGTTCCACAACAAATCTGTCAAATTAGGTATGACTTTGTTATTCTGGATGCAAAGACTTTAAATATATCTCTCTATAAATTTTGCTGCTATTATTTCACTCCTTCACTGGTGATGCTTTGTTTCAACAAATCTGGAAGATTCACTGTCACTTGAACATCTCCTATACTGTCTTCTGTTAATTTTGTTTCCTATACCTTCACTTCTATAGGTGGAATTTCTACTTCTCATTAAAGGCTCATCTCAGAAATCCTCTTCTAAGTGAAACCCCTCACCCATACATGATTTTCCCTCTTCTGAGCATCCAGAGAAATTGGTATATTTCTTACATTATCCCTCACTCTGCCTTTTAATATGAAAGATCATGTTCTTTTCTTGACCTTCCTCCTTAGGTACAAAGACTTACTCATCTTGTGTCTGTAGTTTCTTACAAATGTAAAATATTTAATAATTAACTAATTTGACCTTGAAATCCTTCAATAGTTTCACAGAATTAGATGAATCTTTTTGAAGTATACTGTGCTGTGTATTAGGGAAGTTATGTGTTAGGGAAAAGAGAAGAAATTTGCCTTTAGTTTGTTGGAGAAATAGGAATGAAAATATGAAATCTACAGAAATATGTATCTGTGAATCTACTAACTTTAAACTTGCCTTGAAGGCAAGGAATCATGCTGGTGGGTTGGTAATGTGGTGGACAGAATAAGAGCAGATTCCTGGGAGTTGAGCTGGAACTTTAATTTAAAGGACAGTATTATTTGGGAAAGCTGGAGCACAGTATAGGAAAGTCTGTTTCTCCAATAAATCTAGTAACTGAAATTAAGTTACATGTTTGGTAAACTATCTTATTAATTGATTTAATTATTTTCAGCTGTGTGTTTTCAACATCTTTTAAGTGGCCTAGACATTCAATGGCCCATGTTGTTAGGTGACCTTAGTTTTTCTGGAAGGATTTTACAGAGCAAACAGGTCTGAGTGATGATTTAGAAAGACACTTCAATTTATGCCAATGAGGAGATACTAAATTCAGGTACTTAAATAATAATAAGTAGGTCAGGGAGCATTTGATGGTGGTAAGAGTGGTTTTGTCATGAATAGGCTACCTGTCTGGGGGCTGTAAATCTGGCTGAGATGTGCCTGTTTGACTGGAATTTCCCTCTAATTCTCTTCCCAGGAGGAGATTAGGAGGAATGTGCAGGTGCTGTCCCAGCCCCAGACCACTGTTGCTCTGTACTTTTGTAGTTATCCTTATACTGCTACAGTATTAAGGTTATTAATGAAAAGAAAGATAATTCTAGTCCCAAATAGTTTGGGTTAAGACTTTTGAAGAGTCACCCTCTGAGGGCAATGTGTTTTTTAAAAGTATAGTATAGGAACTACTGCATTTTGTTTCTTGATTTGTTGGGGGAGGGGAGGTAGTGGAGTGGAATAATTAGGTGTTAGTATCTATTACTGCAAAAATTGGTTCAATTTTGTGTATTGTGTATTTGTGTATTGCTGGAGATGATTACTCTTACACTTAAAATAATTTCATATAATTTAGCTTTTTATGATTCATCTTTTTAAAGCATGTCTCAGAATACAGACTAATATATTCATTAGCATATCATAAAAATGTGGCCCATGATTTTATTGCTAATTTTAGAGTTCCAGAAAACAAGAACTTTTTAAAAATACAAGATAAGGTAGTACTGAGAAAAGAAGCACAATAAAGTAAATTCCTAAGTGTCTGCACACTGTAATGCCAATTAGTTAATTTATAATGGGAAATATATGGGGCCTGTCAGATATCTGTGGCTGATCCCTGCAAAGGCCACATCTTTACTGACCTATGGGTCCATTTTTGAAACTTAAATTAGAATCCAGAGTTCAGACAATTCACTTGCTGTTGGGAGACCAAAAGAAAGTTAGGGATAATTTATTTAGACTATAGGGGAGGGAACTAAATTATTCAGGACATTTTTAGCGGGAAATGAAAGGAATCTCTGACCTCGGATTAATTTAAATAAGATAATTATGGCTTTAATTAGATTTCCAGAGCTAGGGCTGACTCTTGAGTTGGTTGATTTACTGGGTCAATGATGTCAGTAAGAACTTAGATTGTATCTTTTTCTCTGCTCTGCTGTTCCTGTTGAATTCATTGGGGGCTGCTTCCCCTTGTGATTAGAATCCCTAATTGGTACTACATGCTTCTTCATTCATTTGAAATTGGGAGAAAGGAGGAGAGGTGTGTTTTGAATTTGATTACTAGTTTTGAAATTCCAGAAAAAGAAGTGCCATCCCATTGAATTCCAGAAAAAAGGAATGTCGTCTCACTCGGTGACATAGCCGTGATAAAACAAAAAAACAACCAACCCAGATAGACCCAGTTAAACTCATGGGAGATTATAAGCTGATTGGGCCAGCTCAAGTCACATGCCCATATGCCAAGAACAGTTGCAGGGAGAATATTAAAAGCTACTATTAGATTTAGTTTAATCATCTGTGGGGAAGAATAATATTGGGGAATCAACCAATATTATAATTAACCTGAATGAATGCTCTTTACTCTAGAGCTATATTTAGTTAAAGTAACAAAATTAACAACTTAAAGTCAAAACAACCTTTCCACAAATAGATATGGATGAATAAATATTGGCACCTTCTGCTTTTGTTCATGTTCTATGTGTGTTCCTTGTGTGTATCAGTTACTACATGATTATTAGCCAGTAGGTTGAGTAAGGGTGCTTTTTCAGTGTCATGGTTCAATTCCTGTGTGTTAACTGGATTTTCTCCATTCCAGGATTGTCGATAAAATTGCTCTGTTGCTCCTGTTTGTCTTTAGCATTATAAGAAGATTGGGTGAGAAGATATGGAGGGATTAGTAATAGGATTGCCCATTACTGCTGCTTAGGTGGCTGTCACCTTAAGCAGATAAAGGGCTCTTTGGGGTGCACTTTACTTTGTATTGCAAAGGCTATAGGATTACTCGGGATTGTTTGGTTGCGTATCTCATTTGAACTATTAGTCAGAGATTTATTTATGAATATATGGGGCTGTATCAGGGAATTCAAAAGCAAAGAGGCAACTCGCCTCAGAAAGGAGCTGGAACTAGCCCTAGACCTTTGCCAGAACTTCTTCATTCCTCTTCTCTGGTGCTTGCTGTGCATCTTGATTCCTCTTATTGTGGACTGGCTTCCATTTGATTTCCGGTCATGTGGTTTAAATTTTGACTACTATTTCCCCAGGTCATATATTACTAGGCCAGAGTAATCCTCATAGGAAGAGGCTGAATCCAAACACTTTCTCAGGTCTGTATTTCAAAACTTCCCAGGGAATTTTGTGGCTGTATGTGGTCTCATCAACAAAAATGACTTAGGATATTAGGAATTTAAGGAAGAGGCAAATCCCAGTAAAGAGATGAGCTAGACAGATAGTCTCATAATCTTCATCACATTGAGCTGACTTGTAGAAAATTACTCAAGAAATATTCATCTCTATATTTATATGTGATAAGAATTCCCTTACTGCACAAAATCAGTGACTCATCTTCTTATGCAGGGGGAAACTATTGAACTAGGAGTTAGGAGATTTTGGATCAAGTCCTGATCCAGCCATTTTTATTGTGTGACATTAAGCAAGAATTGTTATTTCTGTCTCTAGATTTCATTATCTTTAAAGCAAAAGACTTGAACTAGTCTTTTTAATATCCCTCCCAGCTCTGAAGTGGTATAATGTAAGCAACTATGTTGGAAGAAGAAATGTTTTAATCTGGTAGAACCAACAAAGTGAAATCTCAAATTCTGGGACTGGTACTACAAAGATTTTTACTTTGTGATCTTTTGTTTTTTTTCCATCATTTGAAACTGGAAAGAATATTTGCATATTTATAATATGTTAACATATCCAGCTATGGGTTTTTTTTTTCATTTTATTTTTTCTACTCTTGGAATATTTTTAAACATTAGGCATTTATTTCATTCCTTTTATTATTTCAAAATCCTGAAATGTATATCACTAGTATCTCTAACTAGAAATCTTTTTATTCTCCTTGTTTTTTTCTATTATGGACTTAGTTTCATTTTTTGCCTTAGGTGTAGCTTTTAAATTGATTTTTTAGGGTCTCTGAGCCCTATGCAAAGTTTGGGGTTCAGAAAATAGTCCTAAGAAATCCCAATAGGGGAATGGCCTATACAAGGTCTAAATTAATTAGGAAGGATTGTTGCAAAACAGAAATTTGATACCTTTGAAATCACCTAATCTACTTTTCATATATTATTACAGAGTTCTCAATGGTTCTATAAAACATTGTGATTACATGTAATAACTACTTTAGCTCTACTCTCTCATTCTTGAGGATGGAGTTCTTTCTGAAATTTTGCTTGAGATAACAATGGCATTGACTCCTTTATTTAAAATTATTTTTTTTATTTTGAAAAACATTTTTAAGTTATAGAGAAATTGCCAAAGTATCAAGGCCGTGAAAGTCAAGGAAAGAATGAGGAGCTATTCCAGTTCTGGAAAAGTTAAAAAGATATGTTAACTAAATGCAACTTGTGATACTGAATTGGATCCTTTGGTTTTAAGGACATTATTGGGATAATTAATGAAACTTGGCTGAGGAATAGATGGTAGCAAAGTATTAATATGAATGTCCTGATTTTGATGTTTGTACTGTGAGAATGTCTTTGTACAAAATATAGATTAAAGAGGTCGGGGATAACAGGACATTACATTGTCAATTTATTCTCAAATAGTTCAGGTGGATAAAGTCTTTGTTCTGTACATGCTACTTCTCTGTAAATTTGGTTGTTTCAAAATATGTATTTTTTTAAGTATGAAGAAAAGAAATCTATATCCACATTCTAGTTTTGATAATTTCCCAATAAGTTACCTTTTTTTTTTTTTTTTAAGGATTTTATTTATTTGAGAGAGAGCGTGATTGCAGGGGGTAGGGTGGAGGAGCAGAGGGAGAGGAACTAGCAGACACTGAGCTGAGTGTGGAGCCTGATGTGGGGCTTGAGCCCATGACCCTGAGATCTTGACATAGGCTGAAATCAAGAGCCGGATGTTCAAACAACTAAGCCACCCAGGCGCCCCTCCAATAATTTACTTTATAGCATGTTTCCCCCTATGAGTTAAGGATCCAGTCCAGGATCATGGATTGCATTTAGTTGTCATATCTCATTTGTCTCCTTCAATTGCGAATGGTTTCTTAGGCTTTATCTTTCATGACATTGACATTTTTGAAGAACTATATGCCACCAATTCTTGTCTAAATTCTCTTTAAATTTTGAATATAAATCCAGTAGACTTATGATCGTTCATGGTTTTTTTTTTTTAAGATTTTATTTATTTATTTGACAGACAGAGATCACAAGTAGGCAGAGAAGCAGGCAGAGAGAGATCGGGGGAAGCAGCTCCCTGCCGAGCAGAGAGCCCAATGCAGGGCTCGGTCCCAGGAGCCTGGGATCATGACCTGAGCCGAAGGCAGAGGCTTTAACCCACTGAGCCACCCAGGCTCCCCATACTTTCATGTTTTTTAAGAACTAAGAATATTTTGATGATCCAGTGAATGCACACAGGTCATTTTCCTGGGATGCCTTTACTTTCCTTTGTTGCAGTTGGCTCTCATTAGAGAAAAAAATCATTCATGACAATTGTTAAAGGCATAAAGAAGACTTTATTCAAGAGGGACTTAGGCAGAGCAGGTTTTGCAGTAGGGGAAAGAGATTGGGCTCAACTCCAAATATGACAAAGACAAGTGGAGTTTTATGGCCAAGGAGCAGGGTCAGTGGAGGTCAGTGGAAGGAAAATTACTAAGAGCAAAGGTCAAGACTAGGGAGGTTCTTGCTGGCTTGGCTCCACAGGATCCTTGCTGAAGACAAGCAAGGGTGATAAGATACCAAGGGTGGAAAAAGAGGAATTAGACCAGATATTGAAGGTAATTTTTGTTTTTGTTTTGCTGTGTTTTGTTTTTTCTAAAATAATTCAGTATTCTTCCTAAAACTGGACTAAGCAGGCCAAGGACAGTGCCCAAGGCCAGGACCTAGTTGGGAAGAGGGCTCAGAGGAACCTGACTCAGATTTGGTCAAGGAGAGAATCTTTATCATTCCTTGGTAGGGAATTACAACTTTTTGCTTCAGAGGGAGCTTCCCTAGATGAATTGATATATATCTAGTTAGGTAAGCGTATACTTATATAACAGGAAGAAAGAGTATTATTTTAGAATATGCCTATATGGTTTGTGATAACTGGACAGGGAAAAGTGAAAAGTTCACACTGGTGTAGGAAAAATGCCTTTGTGGTCATGGGTGGTTATGTCGGGCAAGGCTTCTGGCCAGAGATTAGATGGAAGAGGTATAGACAAATCATTATGTTAGTGTAAGTAATAAAATAGGTGGATTTTTAATATCTTTTGTGTGTGGGTATAACAGAATAACGTTGTTGTCTGTTCATGTCTCATTGCACTATCATCTATCTTTCCTAAGCCTTCAGCAAACTCGACTGTCCACCAGGGCCTTGTGTTAGTGGTGCTTTGGAAAATACAGGAAGAGGGAAAGTACAGCATATGGTGAAGTGACACAGATGATAGTAGCTTTAGGAGGACAGCTGACCCATAGGATGTTTAAAAAAAAAAATTCAGTAGGACTAGGAATTCAGACCACATGAATTTAAGCCCAGAAATACTCAGAAAACATGGAAGGGAGTATATATGCCAGCCATTTTTTTGGAGGGGGAATAGTGAATGAAAGAGGGGGATACACATGCATGACAAATATCTGGATTACACTGTGAAAAATCAAAGTCTTTTTTCCTACCAGATAAGTCATTTGTTTTCATTTTTAATTAAATCTTGTCACGACTTTAAACAATATATATCTATCTATCTATATCTAAGTTGAAATAGTTGTTTCTCATAGGAGGTGCTCCTGCAGTTGGCAGAAGCCAACTGTGTTAGGCCTCAGAGTTAGGCCTGTGTTATGGGTATTGTTAGCTAATTCACAAGTGGTATTTCTATGGAAACAAAAGAAAAACACAGGTTAATGTTTGGAGCAAAGTACAAATCTAGTGTTTGAATCCAGTGAGACAATTTCTGGATGTCAGACTAAAAGCATCCTCAGATGGAGTAGGGGCAGGCAGTGGCGACCTGGTGGATTTTTGGGGCTTGTAGTTCACATATCATTGGTTGATCCATTTGAGTGACCACAGAGCATTAGGCAGGAATAGTGTGTAAACATGGGCCATTGTGGCAGTTTCTCTGCCTGTGACCTTAAGTCTAGCTTCAGTTTTCAGGGCTTTAGGGAAAAGGGCAGTTTTATTTCTCAATGATTTCAAGTCAAAAGAATGGGAGAATATATTGGAAACTTTAGTTTGGAGTCATAGCCAGATATTTAAGGAAATCGGAAGAATTCAGGATCTGGCCTAGGTTGATAGGCAAACAGCAAACACTCAGACACTTAATCAGAATTAGAATTTAACATCCATAATGTGTGTTATTGAAATCTTTTTCTCCCATATCACTCTCATTTCCACTGAAGGATAGCCAAATTAAGACTAATTTATTGTTTGTAAAACAAATCCAGTTTTTAAAGAAAGATTTTATTTATTTATTTATTTGAGAGAGAGAGAGAGAGAGAGAGGGAGAGTAAGAGTTCACAAGCAGGGGGAGGGAGAAGAAGAGGGTCAGAATCTTAAGCAGACTCTGTGCTGAGTGTGGAACCTGATGTGGGGCTCGGTCTTACAACCCACCCTGAGAGCATGACCTGAGCTGAAACCAAGAGTGAGATGCTTAATCAGCTCAACCACCCAGAAGCACCCAAACAAATCCAGTTTTAATGAACTTGACCTAATGGTTTACATAAGTATTGCAAGAATAGTGATTGACCACATAAGTTTTTGAAATCTGCTTTGCTGGACAAAAAATCGGCTTTGATGGAACTTTTTATAAGAAATTTCAGATTGAATATTTAATAGCCTCTCAAGGCCAGAAGCCAAGTCAAATAGTTACCATCACACTCACTTGCAGTATATGTAGATTTGAGTTAATTCCTCTCTTCCTGAGGTCCCCCAAATATCCTGAGGTTCCTGCACCTGTCAGGAAGTTACATTTTTTTATTTATCTGGTAAGACTGCTGGGAACTTTGTAAGCAAGATATCAGGCCCAAATTTCCAAGGGGCTCCATTGGCTCCATAAAGTTCACCTTAGTTCCTTGAAACTGTCTGGTTAAATCTGAGTCTACGCAGGTCTCTTTCAAATATAACATTCCAGTCAAAGTCTTCGTAAAATAACCAATGTTAAAAGAACAAATTCTTTTTATTTTTTTAAGTTTTTATTTAAGTAATCTCTACACCCAACATGAGGCTTGAACTCATGACCTTGAGATCAAGAGTTGTATGCTATTCTGACTAGGTACCCCAGGAGAACAGATTCTTTTTGAATTTACGCAAATAATGATAATTGCCATGAAAGAAAGAATACTCACTGAGAGTTTTTTGAATTCTAGAGGTTTCAGGTAAGGAAAAAAAGCTAAATGTTTTAATTTGTTTACAAAGCATTTTTTTCATCAAATTTTTATAAGTTGTAGATATCGTAAGAGAAAAAATTTCCTTATATCTTGAAGATCAAACATTAGAAAACCAGCAATGTTTCAAATAAGAGTCATAAAAAATATAAACATCCTTCTCAATTCTTTTAGTCCAGTGTTATACTTGTTTTGTTTGAATGCAGTTTTTCTGTTCTAGATTTTTTTTTAAAGGTTGCTATTCTTTTTTTTTTTTTTAAAGATTTTATTTATATATTTGACAGAGATCACAAGTAGGCAGAGAGGCAGGCAGAGAGAGAGAGAGTAGGAAGCGAGCTCCCTGCTGAGCAGAGAGCCTGATGCGGGGCTTGATCCCGGGACCCTGGGATCATGACCTGAGCTAAAGGCAGAGACTTTAACCCACTGAGCCACCCAGGTGCCCCTATTCTAGAAATTTTTAGTTTAGTTTTGTGATATTAAAAATGTCATAAACCTGTATTTGTCAAAATTCTTTATTTTTAAAGTATTTTTATTTATTTATTTGTCAGAATGAGAGCAAGCAGGGGGAGTCGCTGGCAGAGGGAGAAGCAGGCTCCCCACTGAGCAAGGAACCCAATGTGGGACTCCATCCCAGAACCCTTGGATCTTGGCCTGAGCCAAAGACAGATGCTTAACCAACTGTGCCACCCAAGTGTCCCTCAAAGGTCCTTTTAGTGAACCTGAAACACATTTGTGAGAGCATCAGGGTCTAACAATAATCATAAATGGCAAAAGACTCAAAATGGCCATGGTTAAAAATCTAATGAGAGTTCATTTTAATGCAGTCCACAAGAAAATTTGGTTATTTTTGTGACACATAACATTTTAATAATTAGAATTTTAAGTGATAGCATTACACCAGAGTGTATTAGAACTTTAGGAATTTTATATACTTTCTATTACAGTTATAGCATTCACTCATACAGTATAACCTAAGAAGGTTTATCATCCCTTATCTGACAATGCTTCCCATGCAGTTTTTAACATATCAAATAGACAAGCCTAATTAGTCAAAAAGACTTCATTTTATGATTTGAATATTTGAGAAGTTTGTAACAATCAAGGGTGGCTCAGTGGGTTAAGCCGCTGCCTTCGGCTCAGGTCATGATCCCAGCGTCCTGGGATCGAGTCCCACATCAGGCTCCTTGCTCGGCAGGGAGCCTGCTTCTCCCCTCCCCTCTCTGCCTGCCTCTCTGCCTACTTGTGTGATCTGTCTGTCAAATAAATAAATAAAATCTTTAAAAAATAAAAATAAAAAAAATAAAAAGGGAGAGCACCCTTTAAAAAAAAAAGATTTTTAAAAAAAGATTTTATTTATTTATTTGACAGAGAGAGAGAGATCATAAGTAGGCAGAGAGGCAGGCAGAGAGAGAGAGAGGGGAAAGCAGCTTCCTGCTGAGCAGAGAGCCCAATGTGGGGCTTGATCCCAGGAGCCTGGGATCATGACCTGAGCCAAAGGCAGAGGCTTAACCCACTGAGCCACCCAGGCGCCCAACAATCAAAAGATTTTAAAGCATATACCTAAATAAGATCGCAGAACATTACAAAACTTAAAATTTAATTATCTGTTTAACCAAGGTGGCCATAAGAGATTCTGGACAAATACAGAAGGTTACACAGTTGTCAGAAAAACTTAGCTCTTTTAACATTGAGAAGATTTAAACTTCTTAAGCAATTGAAGACCTGATAAAGGCAAAATATAAAAACTGTTTTTTTGGGCAGATAAACACCTTTGTTCATGATTTTTTATCAAGAGCAGACCAACAATCCAAGAAATCTTTGTCTTTCTAACAGAGAGAAAAACTGAATTCTAGTCTTATACTAGTATACTTTTAAAACTTATTCATTACTCTAAGTCCTGACCACACTTAAAATTCTTTTCTAAATATTTCCCTTTACAACTTTCTTTTTTTGTTTAGATTTTTTTGCCCTAAATTTTAACCTGTCTCATTTCATGACAAAATTACTTGTCATTTCTTATACCATTTCTTTTTACATTTCTCTTACTTTCCTATGTATAAAATTGCTATCTTTATCATTTCTAGCAGTCTCAATTACATTTATCAGAATTTTAACTTTTAGAAACTTCAGCTTCCAGTGAAAACTAGGTAGTAACCCATTTTGAACTGTCTGTTACATCAGAAATCTTTAGATGACAAATTTGTGAATATATTTCATAACTTCTAGAAACATGTGTTTTTTCATAGTATAACTTTCAATAAAGCATAAAACACATTTACTCATAGACCCAAGTATCTACAGTCTTTCTGCAATAGGACAAAAGTTGTCAAATCTGTGTTTTGTAATTGTTTTAGTATTTTATCTTACTCGGAAAAGACTTACATAATCAATGAATTTAACCCAACATATCATTTAACCTAGCAAAACTTCAAATGAAGTTTCAGGTTACCAAAGATTTTGAAAGCTATTAAAAGTTTACCTAGAAACCTTTTTATTTATTTAACCTGTTTGCTCTTAACAATTACCCATGAAAACTTTGAGACAGGAAAAAAAGTAATCATTTTAAGTAATTTTTGCTGACAGGTTGCAACAGAGATAACATGAACTTATTTGACCTATAGAAAACCTTGGTAGAATAAAAATTTTATATTTAATGCTGGTAACTCTAAGTACATCTATTTTAATTAAACCAGCAATCAAATTTTAATTTACCAAAGATTATCCTGAATCACATGAACTTGAAAAACATTTGGGTTAGTTCTTATCTTTTTGAGTTTCAGAGTGCCCAATTTTTACAAACACTTGCTTTTAAACCAATTAAATAAAGTTCCTTTACAAAATAATTTCAGCAAAACCATCTGGGGATAGAGAAAATATCTCATACTTTTAACATATGTGGACACATACACAGAAACAAGGTGCAAACAAAATCTAGCCTTTATTTCACTAATGTTTGTGGAGAGGACATTTAAGGCCCACATTTTAAATGTCTCTCTTTTACAAAACAAATCTAATTGCAAGATAGCATTATAATTTATAATCCATTAGTCATTTCCCACTTTCCAATTAGTACCAATTAGAACACAGCTGGTTATGTCCAAAGATGCCAAAAGCTGTGGCAGCAAGCAAAATACATGAAGCCCCAGAGTACCTCTGTGAGCCTTGGTTCCTCCCAAAACGTTGGGAGCTTCATCGATGGATTCAAATAGCTTCCTAGTTTCTGGTTACTTAATTTTATAGCCAGCTCTGTCGGATTGTGGGCCCAAGAAAACTAATTCAGACATGTCCGAAAAAGTCACAGGGGTTTGTTCCTGTTATAATTCTTGTTTAGTATTTAAATTGTTAACTAAATTAAAACTGTTGTTTGGTTTATTTAGTGGGAAGAAAGGAACACTTACTGAATGCCTAGAGACTATTAGGCACCTTGTTACTGATTTCATCCTTTCTATCAGCCCTGGAGAGTAGATAGTATGTTTCCTATTAGCAAATTGCGTACATAGCTATCTGTTTGATTCCGAACATTTGTTAGTTAAGAAACTGAGGATTTGATTTGAAGTCGGTGTGAGTCCAAAGTTCGCGTTTTTTTTTTTCTAGTTAAGCTCGTGCTCTGGAAAGTTTTAGCTTACTCAGTACAATTTGGGCCCTGGGATTTCCCTTCTCTTGCCATGACTTGTAAATAGAATTGTGACTTCCAGGATGGTGTTCATTTTACTTTCACTGTTGTTAAATTAGTAAACATATATAGCGCTAATAGGTCCTAGTTAGAAAAAAAGGATTATTTTTCCATCTTTAGATGAGTGTCTGTAAGACAAGTCATAACAACATATAATACACTTAGTATTGGGACATCAGGAAAATAACCCTTGTTTTTCGTATTTTAGTGTAAGTATCCCTTGTTCCTGTTAGCCTTCCCCAGATCCCTCATATTGGGCCAGGGCCCCTTGTGTTATACTCTCACAACACCCTTTCCTTTTCCTTCATGGCACTTTTAAATTATACTTTTAAATTTGGTATTGTTGAGTAGTGTCTCTTTTTCATCTAGTGATTAGGATGAATTTATAGTGGGCAGGATTTAAATGGACTTACAGTAATGCTTAACCATCAGTTTACCACGCAAGCTCTAAGTGATCATATGTTATGGCAAGAGAACAATTGCAGAATGAACTGAACTGTTCTGAAGCAGAATCAGCATGATGTTTTTTTCCTCCAGGGAAAACAAAGGTCAGAGGGCTGAAGGGATCACAGAAGGAGATACTGAGTTGTTAAACATTATGTATGTTTTATTAAATATTAATGAAATAGAAAATGAGAACGGTATCTTTAGCACTTTCATGTCCTGCTAATGTTAGAAGTAAAGTGTGGTTGCCAAACCAAAAAATAAAAACCTAAAAATCAGAGAACATACCAAAAAAGACAATAAATGTTATATTTCCTAGAAGGCTCAGCATAAACACAAACCTATTATGTACACACATTGCTTTATTAGTATTCACAGCTTACCTTAGATTCTAATTTTACCATAGATTCATTCTATTATTTTCCCTCTGTTTCATAGCAGTCAGTTATCCTCAAAGTATTTATCACAGTTTGTAATTATGTATTTACTTGTGTGTTTACACGTTTAGTGTCTTAAGACTATAAGCTCTATAAAGGTAAAGGCCCGTGTCTGATTTGTTCAAATCATGCACATGAACAGACAGTTTGTTTCTAGAACGTTCAGTGGCTGGGTTTAGTGCTATCTACTCTGAGCCATCTTTAAATAGGGAAGGGTCAATTTGGCCTTTGTACCATGAATGTTAATATAATTAAAAAACATTTCTTATTAAAAATTCTTTCCTGTTAAAAACTCTCTCTCTCTTTTTAAAGATTTTATTTATTTATTTAAGAGAGAGAGAGAGAGAAAGCATGAGCATGAGGGAAGGGCAGAGAGAGAGGGAGAGGAGGATGCCCCACTGAGCAGGGAGCCTGTTGCAGGCTCCCAGAACCGCAGGATCATGACCTGAGCCAAAGGCTTAACCACCTGAGCCACCCAGGTTGCCCCCCGCCGGCCCCCGCTAAAAACTTCTAACCTTAGATCTGTATATAGTCACTGTGCATTTTGTAGATCCATGGCCAATTATGGGGTTAAATATAATTTGTCAGACTGCCAGACACTCCCAAAGGTTGGTTCTGTGTATTAAGACAGGTAACTGGAAAGAATGTCTGTTGGATTGGTGAAGATAATTGCTACTGAAAATATTAGATTCAAGGAGGGATGCTGTAGTCCAGAGGATTTTAACCTCGTCTGGAAAACACGAGATACCTTAAGACTTGTAGATATTAGGCAAGAGCATGTTCTTGTTGAGTCTTAAAAACTTAGATTTTTAATTATTTTGTTCTTAAAAATTACATAAATAATACATGTTTTTTTGTAAAAGGCAAGAGTTATAAGATCTGAAGAGAAAACAGAGTATTTCCATGTTTGTGGTAAACATGAGTTGGGGTAGTTTCAATCCCTTGTTCACCAGATGAGTCACTCTATATAGTTTATCTTTTGATTATGGCCTTTATAGCCTTCAGGTCTTTTCTTCCCGATATGTGGGTTATCTCTGTTTATATCTGGCACTGTAGCCATCAGAACATCATGAGAAAAAACTGGGATGCTGGAAAGGAAACATTTATAAAAATAAGTGTCCCTAGTTTTTGAGGTCTTCAGGGTGTTCATGGCAAACAATGGCTGAACATTTGAAAATATAGAGTAGCTGCTTGGAAGATTTCTTGGTGAAGGTTCTGCCTCTAGTCATGAGCCCTTTGACTTTCCCTGCTTAGTTTCAGTATCTTCTCCTTTTGGTAGACCGCCTGGACAGAGATGCCACTACTTCCTTGTCCTAGACTCTGTCCTCTGGCCTCAACTTGTCTAGCTACTGTCTCTCCCAGGATGTTCCCTGGGCCATGATGCACATGGAGCACTAGCTTTTGATGCCTGGCGGCCAAGCTGTGCCACTTACTGTGTCTTGCATTCAATTTGCAGCAAGTCTCTGGTTTAGGATAGTGTTTCTCAAGTTAGCGATAGTGAAGGATGACTTCTGTTTATATTCTCTGTCCATTGTGGGCTGATGCTTTTTTGGTAAAAAATATAAAAATCAATTGTTAGAAAAATGAGATGGGAAATACAAACCCAAAGACAAAAATAAGCCTTAATTTTTATTATTAGATTGAAAAGACATAAAAGTACTCTGCTAATGTGCTATGGAGGTTTCTAAATGTTTACTCTCAACTTTGGTATTTATTTTGTTATGGGCTGAGAGCAAACAGTTCCTTGACCTGTATCGGTCCACTGCCCATGCTTTGAGTGGCTGGTTTAGACTTTTGCTCCAAGACCCTTGCCACATATTTTTGGAAAGTGTTTTGTATTTGGAGACATTACCTGTGTTCCTACTTTATGTATTTCTCTGCATGTGTGTGCGTGCACATGCACACGTGTGTGTGTGCATACATGCATGTGTGTGCATGCACACGTGTGTGTGTGTGTGTGCATACATGGTGGTGATAGTTGTTTTCTTTCCCCACTATCTTCTCTTTGATCTGATTACTTCAGTTTCAGTGGAACCTCCAACAGTGTTTTCCAACAGCATGGCTCTGCTCCTGCACATTCTTTGGGAATGCCAGGGGCTTATCACATGCTGCACCTGTAGTTGCTCATTCCTGGACATAGCCTTTTCTTTTCCTTTAAAATTTTATTAAGCTTTTAATTTTAATTCTAGTATCATCATACAGTGTTATATTAATTTCAGGCATATAATACAGTGATTCAGCAATTCTGTACATTATCAATGCTCATGATGGTAAGTGTACTTTTTAATCTTCTTCACCTATTTCACTCACCCCTCCCCCCAACCTCCTCTCTGGTAACCATCAGTTTGTTCTCTATAGTTAAGAGTCTGTTTCTTGGTTTGCCTCTCTCTCTTTTTTCCATATATGAATGAGATCATATGGTATATGTCCTTCTCTGATTTATTTTACTTAGTATTATACTGTGTAGTTCTATCTGTGTTATTACAAATAGCAAGATTCATTTTTTTAATGGCTGAGTAGAATTTCATTGTATTTCTCTCTCTCTCTCTCTCTCTCTTTATATATATATATATATATATAATATACAGACACACACCACATCTTCTTTATCCATTCATCTGTCAATGGGCACTTGGGCTATTTCCATAATTCAGCTATTATAAATAATGCTGCAATAAACATAGGGGTGTGTATGTCCTTTTGAATTAGTGTTTTTTTAGGGTTCCTAGAGGGGTGGGGTTGGGGGTCTGGGGTAACTGGGTGATGACCATTAAGGAGGGCATGTGATGTAATGAGAACTGGGTGTTATATACAACTAATGAATCATTGAACTCTACATCTGAAACCGATAATACACCAAATGTTTAATTAATTGAATTTAAATAGAAAATAATTTAAAAAAGAAAAGAATTGGTGTTTTTTGTATTCTTTGGGTAAATACCCAGTAATGTGATTACTGGTAGTTCTATTTTTAACTTTTTGAAGAACCTCCATACTGTTTTCCAGAGTGGCCACTCTAGTTTGCTTTCTCACCATCAGTGCATGAGAGGGTTCCTTTTTCTCCACATCCTCACCAGCACCTGTTGTTTCTTGTGTTGTTGATTTTAGTCATTCTGACAGGTGTGCGGTGATATCTCACTGTAGTTTTTGATTTGTATTTCTCTGATGACAGTGGTGTTGGGTACATTTTCATGTGTCTGTTGGTCATCTGAATGTCTTTTTTGGAGAAAGTCTGTTCATGTCTTATGCCACTTTTACTTGGATTATTTGTTTTTTGGTATTGAGTTGTATAAGTTCTTTATATATTTTGGCTACTTGGACATAACCTTATCTGATAGAACATAGCCTCCTACTTATAAACCCAAAGGTACCAAGTTGTGGTAATAGCTCTGCTGAAGACAGTCTGCTACAGTGCAAGTTTTCATGTATTCTGTAAGCCTGCTGTAAATGAGGACTTGTTAATTGCAAAATAATCAGAGAAAGGGAAGTATTTTTTTCTTTGTACATGCACATCTTTTGTATGAAGTTTTACAGGTTAAGGGCACTTTAGTTTCTCTAGTCGATTCTACAACTTTAACTAAGGGGCTAGATTCCTGAATTCATGTTTTTGTTCTTCAGGTTTGGAAAACAACCAACAACATGTAAGGTCAGATAAAAGGCTTCCAAACAAGATGTCTTGAAGAACTTCAAATTACTGATTCCCTTCTTCCCCCAGAAAATTCTTCAATAAAATGGAATGCCTCATCTTTCACAAAACTTTAATAGGAGAACACACTAGAATTTTGGTTATCCCAGTATTAGTGTCAGCTCAGAATCTGTATCTGACAGTTCTTGGAAGATCTGGGCATTCCCTCTCTCTCTGTGTCTAATTATTTTAGTTTGTCTGCATGGGAGAGGATTAGGGGAATTGGCAGTGTATATATTTACTGTGTGGTGGGTTCTCTCTGAAATATTGGTGCATTTCTTCCTGCTATAATGAAAGGGGTGCCCCCTCTGGATTCTACTGAGGACCGTGGTCATCTGGTTGATTTTCAGATTTTTATGTCAGACTTACTGTAACATGCCAACCTCTCTGAGACTCTTGACTTCTGGTACATTGCCAAAGTAGTTCTGGCATCTCCACTTCGTTTGTTTTAGGCCATTGTTTTCTCCCCCCTGCCAAGCTTCGAGGAACCATCCCCGCAGCACAGAACTGACTCTAGGTGTCCTCCTCAGGAATTCAATTCTGAGTTATAGATTGTATCCATATCAATAACCTCTCCCTTATATTCTATTCCCTTGGTCCAGTCTGCTTATGATTGATTTTCAACATATTTTTCCAGTTCTTTCTGGTACATGTGAGCCACATCCTGTGGTTATTTTGGTGAATTATTTTCCTAGTCAGGCTGAGACTTGAACTTATTTATTGGTGGAGAAGTCACATGGGAAGGAAGGTAGGTATCTTCTTATGAGGCATTTGCCTTAGTAAAGCTCCTGTGGTGTCCAGGCAGGGAGAACCTGGTTTCACATGGCAGTGGGCAGTAGGCCACTTCTTTAGGCCTTTAGGGTTAGCAGAATCTGTGGCTCAAATTTCTGAAGATATTCCCCAAAGAGTTTTAAGACCTTAATCCTTCCCTATCAGGGCCCTGATTTTAATGTTGGAGATTAAAGGAAGAACTTTAGATGAAAACTTCTCTGCAATTTGACTAATAATCAAATCCTAGGCCTGATTTTTTAGCCTAATCCTTCCTCTGGTTATAGCCAGTGGTTACAACCAGAGTAATCAGAGGAGATAAAGGGACAATTTAAGTGTTGTTAGAGAAGTTTTGTGGTTTTCAGTTGGGCTCTTAGTTGGTAGTTGGTTGACTCAACTTGTCGTTTTGTTTTTCCTTCAGCATATTGATGACACTTAACAAAAACCAACTAAACCCACAGTTTTTGTAATTACCATTCCCATTTTATCTTTCAGGTGCTAATGATATTGCACAAGCCATGCATATCCTGCAATCAGTATCCCTTCCCAATTCACCACAGAAGACTCTTAGTAATTGTATTACAAGAGCATGCCAAGGGAGATTATTACCCACTCAATACCAGTGTGTTAGTTATCTATTGTTCAGCAGCTTAAAACACAGACATTTATGCTCTCTAAGTTTTTATTGGTCAGGAATTTGGGAGAAGCTTAGCTGGGTGTTTTGTTTCAGGATCCCACAAAGCTCTAATGGAGTTGTTGGCTAGAGCTGTAGTCCTCTCAAAGCTTGATTCAGGAAGAATCCTCTTTTAGTTGTTCACATGGCTGTTGACTGACCTCAGCAGATCTACTTTCAAATTAACTTGAGTCTTCTCCACAAGGGTGCTTCATGCTGTGACAGCTGGCCTCTCCCAAAACAGGCAATCCAAGAGAGAAGATCCTCAAATGGAAGCCATGGTCTTTTTGGAACCCATTTCAGAAGTGACATCTTACCATTTCTGCTTTTTAAAATTGAGTCAATAAGTCTAGCCCACATTTAAGGAGAGAGGATTATACAGGGGGTTGAATACCAGGAGGCAGGCATCCTGAGGGCCTATTTTAAGAACAGACCATAGTGGTGGTCTTTTGCCATCTTGTTGGTAAGTGATCCACTTCCAGAATCCCATCCTTAGGATCGGCTTCCTAGGACTACTTCTGGTACCAACTCACTTTGTTTGGGAATCCCAGAAGCAGACCTTGAGATGAAAATTAGATTTCTAGTAGTTTGATTAACAAGATGAATGGGACACTAATAGGAAATGGGGAGATGATACAAGGTAGGGAAAGCTGCCAATAAAGAATATTTTTTTATTGTGATAACGTATGCATATCATAAAATTTTGCACATTCAGTCCAGCGGCATTAAGTACATGCACATTGTACTTACATTCACATCTACGTCCAGCACATTCCCCTCTTTACAAATTGAAACTCCCTACCCATTCAACACCACCTGCCTATTCCTCTCTCCTCCCATTCCTTGGCAAACACCATTCTACTTGTGGTCTTTATGAATTTGACTTCTCTAGGTACCTCATATAAGTGGAATCATTCATTCAGTGTACTTTTATGACTGGCTTATTTCACTTGGCGTATTTGTCTTCAGGACTCATCCATGTTGTAACATGTCAGGATTTCCTTCCTTTTAAGGGCTGAATAATATTCCCCCATAGGTATATACCATATTTTGTGTGTTCATTTATCTGTCAATGGACACTTGAGTTGCTTCTTTCATTTGTCTGTTGCCAATAATGCCGCCATTAACATGGGTGTAAGAGTGCATGTTTAAAGCAAGTTACCAAAATGGGCACTGGAAGTTTAATCCCCTAGGGGTACTCTGTGGATTGTATATTTTAGAGCAACTTCTGTCAGTCATCAGTTAAGGGCTGCTTGGGGGAGGTATAAATTCTCTGGAACTTCTGGCTTGCCTAACCTGAAAGTGGGCAGAGAAACCTTCTGTTATTTTGGCAAAAGCCCACAGGCATGGGAATGCTGATCCTGGCAGCTGGAAGCCAACAGGGCATAAGGAAAGTGGTAAGGTCCCAAGGATCTAGATGAAGTCCTATGGCAGCAGCCCCAGGAGCCATCCATGTCAATCGTAACTACATCTGTTGGTTTTAGTTCCAAAGTTTTTCTCTAGTCCATTTTAATCCACATTTTCTCTAATTGTTCTTCCTACTTCCAGTCTCTCTCCTGTCCACAGGATCCTCCACAATGCTGCCAAAGTAATGCTTTTCTGAAACACGGGCTTTAAACATGCCAGTTGTTGGGACACTGGGTGGTTCAGTCAGTTAAGCACTTATCTGTCTTTGGCTCTGGTCGTGATCCCAAGGTTCCGGGATTAAGCCCTGCGTCGCACTCCCTGCTCAGCGGGACAGCTGCTTCTCCCTCTGCCTCTGCCCCTCTAGAGCCCTCTTGCTTGCTCACTCTTAAATATATAAATAAAATCTTTAAAAAACCAAAAACATAACATGCCATTTGTTTCCTTGGACCCCTTTTATGTTAATATTTGGTTTCTGGGATGAAATTCTTCCTTCTTATCACTGCTCTGTCTAGTCACACCTCTCTCCCACTGTCTCGTATACACCATCTCTCAAGGGAGAGAATCTCAAGCCTCCCACCATGATAGACCATATTCTTTTACCACCTTTCACCACCTTCAACTTTTGTTCATGCTTTTATCTAGGCTCTCAGTACTTGTTTTCCACTTGGAAAAATCAAGTATACCTGTCAAGGTTCAGCTCAAAGGTCATGTGCTCTGGCATTTTCTCTAGTCTCTCCCAGGCAAGACTAATTTTTTCCTCCTATTTCTTGATTGCATATTCCTCTGCCATAATGGCTATTAAATTGTATTTTTTTAAAAAAAGATTTTTTAATCTTTAATATCATTTTATTGCATCAATCAAGTTATTTTCTATAAAACGCTCTTACCCAAAGACCAGTTAGCAACAATAGCAGCAACAACAAAAGAAGCATGGTATTGTGGCCAACATACTTTTTTACTTCCTCTTCCTATCAGTCCTTAGAAAAAGAGATAAGAAGACGAAGTAGGAAGGGAAAGAAGAAAGGTTACAGATTTTGGTGCTTACTATATATATATTTTATTAACATATAATGTATTATTTGTTTCAGAGGTACGAGTCTGTGACTCATCAGTCTTACACAATTCACAGCACTCACCATAGCACATATCCTCCCCAATGTCCATCATCCAGCCACCCCATCCCTCCAGCAACCCTCAGTTGGTTTCCTGAGATTAAGAATTTCTTATGGTTTGTCTCCCTCTCTGGTTTTGACTCGTTTTATTTTCCCCTCCATTCCCCTGTGATCCTCTGCCTTGCTTCTCAAATTCCTCATCTCAAGTAAGATCATATGATAATTGTCTTTCTCTGATTAACTTATTTTGTTTAGCATAATACCCTCTAGTTCTATCCATGTCATTGCAAATGGCAAGCTTTCTTTTTTGATGGTTGCATAATATTCCATTGTATATATATACCACATCTTCTTTATCCATTCACCTGTTGATGGACATCTAGGTTCTTGCCATAGTTTGGCTATTAGGACATTGCTACTATAAACATTGGGGTGCATGTTCACCTTCGGATCACTACATTTGTATCTTTAGGGTAAATACCCAATAGTGTGATTGCTGGGTCATAGGGTAACTCTATTTTCAAGTTTTTGAGGAACCTGCATACTGTTTTCCAGAGTGGCTGCAGCAGCTTGCATTCCCACCAACAGTATGGGAGGATTCCCCTTTTCCACATCCTTGCCAACATTTGTTGTTTCCTGACTTGTTAATTTTAGCCATTCAGACTGGTTTGAGGTATATTGTATTTCCTTGATGCTGAGTGATGTTGAGCACTTTTTCATGTATCTGTTGGCCATTTGTATGTCTTCTTTGGAGAAATATCTGTTCATGTCTTCTGCTCATTTCTTGATTGGATTATTTTTTCTTTGTGTATTGTGTTTGATAAGTTCTTTATAGTTTTGGATACTAGCCCTTTATCTGATGTGTCATTTCCAAATATCTTCTTCCATTCTGTTGGTTGTCTTTCAGTTTTGTTGACTATTTCCTTTGCTGTGCAAAAGCTTTTTATCTTGATAAAGTCCCAATAATTCATTTTTGCCCTTGCTTTCCTTGCCTTTGGCAATGTTTCTAGGAAGAAGTTGCTGTGGCTGAGGTTGAAGAGGTTGATGCCTGTGGTCTCCTCAAGGATTTTGATGGAATCCTGTCTCACATTGAAGTCTTTCATCCACTTTGAGTCTATTTTTGTGTGTGGTGTAAGGAAATGGTCCAGTTTCATTTCTGCATGTGGCTGTCCAATTTTCTCAACACCACTTGTTGAAGAGATCATCTCTTTTCCCATTGGACATTCTTTCCTACTTTGTTGAAGATGACTTGACCATAGAGTTGAGGGTTTATTTCTGGGGTCTCTATTCTGTTCCAATGATCTATGTGTCTGTTTTTGTGCCAGTACCATACTGTCTTGATGATGACAGCTTTGTAATAGAGCCTGAAGTCTGGAATTGTGATGCCACCAGTTTTGGTTTTCTTTTTCAACATTCCTCTGTTGATTTGGGGTCTTTTCTAGTTCCATATAAATTTAAGGATTATTGGGACACCTGGGTGGCTCAGTGGGTTAAGCTGCTGCCTTCAGCTTGGGTCATGATCCCAGCATCCTGGGATCGAGTCCCGCATCGGGCTCTCTGCTCGGCAGGGGGCCTGCTTCTCCCCTCCCCTCTCTGCCTGCCTCTCTGCCTACGTATGTGATCTCTATCAAATAAATAAATAAAATCTTAAAAAAAATTTAAGGATTATTTGTTCCATTTCTTTGAAAAAAGTTGATGGTATTTTAATAGGGACTGCATTAAATATGTAGATTGCTCTAGGTAACATAGACATTCTCACAATATTTGTTCTTCTAATCCATGAGTATGGAATGTTTTTCCATTAAAAAATATTTTATTTATTTATTTGGGAGAGAGAGAAAGCATGAGCAGTGGGAGGAGCAGAGGGAGAGGAATAAGTAGACCTGTATTGAGTGTGGAGCTCAACATGGGGCTCTATCCCACGACCCTGAGATCATGACCCAGCCAAAATAAAGAGTTGGAGTCTTAACCAACTGAGCCACTCAGGTGCCCCTAAATTGTGTTTTAATAGTTAGCATATCTCTCTTCTAGACATCGAGCAGTACCAGGCATTTTTATGTATGGTCTCCAAAGCCATGTACATTTACTCAAGAAATGTTTGTTGTATGAATAAATGATTAGTTAAGTGACTATCAGTGTGCCTCAAAAAGGCAAAGAAAAGCTAGTGAACTTCTTCAGTATTTTGTCAGTTGTGGTTGGTTATCTAGGATAAGAATGTTAATGAGAAATGAGGGGGAGCAATATAATTCTTCTGAAATTATGTAGGTTAGTATCAAATACTCTGCTGGGGAGAATTCAAGTTACCTTACAACATTTATTAAGAAATAATGTGGTTCATGTATAGGATATGAAAACATTTCAGCAGTTTGTTCCAACACCAGTATAAAGCCTTCCTTGTGACTATGCAGGAGCATATGGTTATCACTTGCAACTTGTCATGGAACATTAATTATCAGCAGTGTTGTAATTGGTCATCTGGATGCACATCATGTGTTAATAGAAGGCTTCTGTTTTGTATGGACACACTTTAATTATTGTATGAGTGATAGCTTAGAATGTGATTATTTTTGTTTTGAAGTCAAAGTCTAAAAATTCCTTTTAAAAATATTTATTTATTTATTTGAGAGGGAGAGGGAGGAAGAGCAGAGGGAGAGGGAAAGAATCTGAAGCAGACTCCCTGCTGATCATGGAGCCTGATGCAGGGCTTGATCCCATGACCTTGAAACCATGATCTGAGCTGAAATCAAGAGTTGGATGCCCAACCAACTGTGCCATCCAGGCACCACAAAGCTCTGAAAATTCTTAAGGTTTCTCATTATGCAGGCAAAAGGTATGTATGGACTTTAGTTCTCCCTGAAGGCTAGAATCCCACTGTAGGTCTGGGGCTAGAGATCCATAAAGTGCCCTATGAGAGTGACTATCCAGGGACGTGTAGCATCCAAGAATGGAAAGAAGGATTTTGCTTTGTGATTGGAAAAGGACATTTAAATGTGGCCGACATGGAGGTTTTAGACCCGAAATATGGAACTCAGAGTCTATTCACAGAAAGTTTATGGGGCCAATGTTAGGATTCCAGTGTAGCCTTTAAGTGAGCAATGGCAGTGAAGGAGTAGGTAGTGATGTGGATAGTCACCAGTACTTTTGTAATACTTTTTGGACATGTATCAACAGAAAGAAAAAAAAATCTGCATTTTTGATCAAATTAGAGAGGATTTCACAATAAGTTATAACATAAAGAGACATCCAAAGTAGCTTCAAGAACTGGGCTTTATTAGAGCAAGGAATATGGACTCTGTTTACAGCCAAACATTTTGGACAGACTCAGACTTTTCAGGAAATGAAGATTCCTCCAAAGTCTCATTGTTAGCAAGGTTAATTTGGGAGGCAGAGCAGGAGGACACCTTAGCTGCCCTCCGGGAAGAGGAGAGCACAGCAGTGTTGGACATGGAAATTCCAGTTCAGACTTGGGAAGGTGGTGAAGAGTCATCCCAAGGCCCAGAGTGAATAGGTTTGTTAGCAGGTTCCATCTGCAGGAAGCAGGCACCCTGAAGGAAAAGCAGGATGTCCACGTCATGATGCTTACTCTGTTTGGGAAGCAGAATCTCACAAGAGCCCCCTGCCATCATGTGATAGCCATGATATCCTATCAGAGAGAGAGACTAAGGATGTAGCCCACCTTCCTGACCAATCTTAAATCATGAAGCTAGTGGGTTTAGGATTTTAAAAAAATTGGTATTTTATTTCCTGGTCTCTCAAGGTCTCTTGATGCAGGGCTCCTGTCTAATTCAGTGGTTCCAGATCTAGGGAAGCCCAGGCTGGGGCAGAAGAGACTTGAACTAGGAAGGAAACTCCTGTTGTGTGTATGGTGGGGAGAGAGTGGGAATGAGACTCTGTATCTAGAAGATAAGAAAGGAAGTCCTGTCCCAAGAGGACTGATAATCTTAATCCTGGTTATAGGAGAATTAAGAGGGAGTTTAGTCAGGGTGTCAGGGAGCCAGGATAGAGGGATTGGATGCCACCAACCATTACTGGATCTTGTCTTCCCCTCATCCATTTCCTGGGGGAAAGAATCTGTGACACATTAGGAAGGCACTACACAATTACCCTCTTTCTGTGGAGAGTGGAATAAAAACTAGTTTTGTTGTTTAATACCACAACTACCTCCCAGGAAGTGTGGATCCTGATAAATAACAAGACTCTCCCAAGGCCACTCCTCCCTCCACCCTCGTCCCCCTTTTTTTCTTGTTGAATCTCTAGATGACTTAGTTATAAGGCCAGGTAATTTGAACTGCTGAGGGCTAAACTGTCCTGGACAACTGAAGAACTTGAAATTGCTTTGACTGGAGAGAAGAGGGGAGTGCCATAGATATATAAGTGATGGCTTGAGGCTAGGTTTTATAAGATGAAATACCACCAGAAGTTTCTTTGAGGGGAATTGTATTAAGAATGAAATAGTTAATGTTCAATGGGGATTTATTTAAGTTGATGTAATGAAGACCAGTCCCCCCATCCCCTTTCCACCAGCTTGCTTTAGTCTGAATGTTTTATAAACTCATGAATGGTGAGTTTTGTTTCTTTGGTGTGAAATGGGCAGAGCTTCATGGGGTGGGAGAGAAAAAATATCCAAGGAAACATGAGCCCTGAGGTAGAGATGAAAGTGGGAGTATCTTGGGGTGACTTGTTTAAAGGGTCTGGAATTGGGTGATTCAGATCAAACTTAATTTAGCTCTAAAAGGAAGGATGTTACTGGGGGACATTGGGTCACATAAGAACAATGTTGATGAAGGTAGTGAGGGTAGGTAGAAGCCAGATATGAGCCTACTGCTGAATGTATCAGAGGCAAGAATTTAGAAACAGTGTTGTGTAGATAATTCTTCTCGACCACGAAAACGATACAGAGCACAATTTAGTTGGTGAAAGAAGCTGCAGATCTTGGTTATATCACATTGTCCTTAAAGTAGCAGGATACAGTGGATACTGAAAAAAAAAAGTTGAAATGTTTCTAAAACATTTGTTTTGGATTTCAATTTTTTAACTTTGTCGACAAGTAAGTTAGATTCTCTTCTCTCAGGTGAGCTGAAAATGGGCAGATTAAATCAGTTGTGACATCTTTCAAGTGGCACAAAGCTCCAAGGGTAAAGAATATGGACGCAGGCTTAGTCTCTTGTGGGGAATACCATTGCCCCAATTTATGACTGGTGTCTGGTTTGTGGGCCAAAGATAGACATCAGAATTTAGAATTCTGAAGATAATTTCCCTTTTGATATAAAACAAAAACAATAGTGGCCTCTTTATAAACTATGAACTTGAACTTGGGCTAAAATTTTGTGAGCTAACTTCATTAGGTAACGTTTCACGTAAAAAAAAAAATAAACCCACTAGATTGTAAATTAAATGCTATTGGTATGGGTAGGTGAACACTTAAGTACTTTCA
The DNA here is from genome assembly GCA_003697995.1 of Taxidea taxus jeffersonii. Classification (NCBI taxonomy): domain Eukaryota; kingdom Metazoa; phylum Chordata; class Mammalia; order Carnivora; family Mustelidae; genus Taxidea; species Taxidea taxus. The sequence continues at coordinate 42,862 of RCUC01163091.1, read as the reverse complement.
GGCTTACATATTTTATAAACTGGGAATAAAATAAAGTATAGAGCAGAAGGAAATGTTTTATAAATTCCTGAACCTTAAATTCCAGCCCTTACTTCCTGTTTACTGCCTCTCCCAGGCCCCACACTCCTTTTTCTTGGTCCCAAACACTCAGACATAAAAATTATGTGAGCAACTTGCCATTTTCTGGTTCTCATTAATTCAACTGCCTCATTGATTTTATCCAGATTCAGAGTGTGAGTTATTAGTGAATCTAGATTAAATTTCTTTGCCGTGTAATCAAAAACCTGTTGAGGGATGCTCTGTCTGCTTTTCCAGCCTGGAAATACACAGGTAAACAATAGATTTTATATATGAGACTCATCATACAGGAAAGGTGATATAAGGTAACTGTTGAAGGTCCTGGCTTTGAGGAAATCTAAAGATTTCCCATTAATTGTCTCAGTCATCCTGGGAATGACTGTCCCAACCATATACCTTGTGGAGAAGGCTTTTCTGTTGAAGAAGACCTCTGGTACTAAGAGGAGAATTTACTCAAAGCAAGTAGAACATGGGTTTCATCTTAGATGTTCTTGGTGTCAGGTTGTACTATTTGGGGAGCTCTAACGTATAACAAAGACCAAAGTCTTGTCAACTGTGAAAGGAAGCAGTGCAAAGAGGGTGTGTGTTTGTGTTTTGATCTGTAGCTTCCTGAAAAAGCCAAATATCTTAGGAACTTTCATCATGGCAGTGATTTCAGTCAAGCTTTGAGAAAAAGAATTTGTGCAAAGCAAGGTAAGAATGAGATGTGCTTTATGGAACTAAGAGTGGCACAGGGAAAGAGGGGGTCAGTTAAGGTAACATAAGCTTGGCATTCTCTTTTCTTCATTCTCATGATTTTCAAGAAAATAGTACCTTTATATTTAGCACTTATACTATCCTTATATTTAGTATTGTGCTAAGTAACATGCCTGCTGGGTCACAACCCAGAATTTTGTGGCCTGCTCATTCCTGGAAAGGGTGAGTGTAGTGTAATGGTGCAGGAAAGCAGCAGTGTCCGAAGCAGCTTATTCTGTGACAGGATCTTGGCAGTTACTTACTTTTCTTGGTTCCATCCTGGGCTGGGTTCTCCAACCTTCCTACTAACTCTCAAAACTACCAAAAACTTTATTTTCTATTAAGTTGGCTTCTGTTATATGTGATCAATTCTTAACTACTCCTCTATTCATGACACAAATGGCTAGTGTATTTTTTCTATTTGTTTTTATCTTTTTTAAAAATCTAAGATGTAATTAATATATAACATATCAGTTTTGGGCATACAACATAATGATCCGGTGCCTGTATATATTATGAAATGATTACTACTAAGCTAGCTAACATCCCTCACTGTACACAGGTACAAATTTTTTTTTTCTTGTGATGACAACTTTGAAGATCTGTTCTTAGCTATTATCTTTCACTTGGTAATCTATAAAGCATTTTCATATCTGTATGAGAAATACTTCCAGTTGCTTTTTAAACAAGGAAAGGGTCCAAGACCATACACTAGGTGAAGAAGTGTTTCTCTCAATGGCATGGCGTTTTGGGTGAGGAAAGTGCTTCATTGTAGACATTGTAGGAGGTTTAGCCTCCTGGACAACACTGTCCCTCCCACTTTCTAAAATTTTTAAGGTAAAACTGACATACAGTATTATTGGTTTCAGTTGTACAACATAGTGATTTGACATCTGTATACACTGTGAAATGGTTACCCCAAGTCTAGTTACTATGTACTGCCTTACAAAGGTAATATGCTATTATTGACTATATTCTGCATGCAATGCATTATATCACCAGGACTTACTCATTTTATAATTGGAAGGTTGTACTTCCTACCCCCCTTTACCCATTTTGCACCCCCAATCTCCATCCCCTCCGATAACCACAAATCTGTTCTCTGTATCTATGAGTCTGGGTTTTGCTTTGTTTCCTTTGTCACATGGTATTTGTTTTTTTCTCTCTGACTTATTTCACTTAGCAAAATAGCTGCAGGGTTCATACTTGATACTGCAAATGTCAAGATTTCATTTTTTTTTTTTTTTGGCTGAACAACATTCTATTTTATATATATACCACATCTTTACACATCCATTTACCAAGAGGCACTTAGGTTGTTTCCATATCTCAGCTATTGTAAATAATGCTGCAATGAATATAAGTGTGTCTGTATCTTTTTTGTTAGTGTTTTCAATGCTGGGATTGCTGTATCATATGGTAGTTCTATTTTAATTTTTTGAGGACCCTCCATATTGTTTTCCACAGTGGCTGCACTAATTTACATTCCCACCAGCAGTGCCACGAGGGTTCCCTTTCTTCCCCACCCTTGTGAACACTTGTTATTTTTGTCTTTTTGACACTAGCCATTCTGACTCGTGGGAGTTGGTATCTCATTGTGGTTTGATTTTCATTTCTCTGGTGATGAGTGATGTTGAGCATCTTTTCATGTAGCCTGTTGGCCAGCTGTCTCCAGTGGGAAAAATGTGTATTTAGATCCTCTGCCCTTTTTTTTTTTTTTGAATGGAATTGCTTGATTTTTTGGTTACCTAGTTGTATAAGTTCTTTATATATTTTGGATATTATTATCAGGTATATGATTTGCAAATATTTTCTCCTATTCAGTATGTGGGTATGTGGCCTTTAGGCTGAAAGCAGGAAAATGCTGGACTGCTTGTGCTTGCCAGTTTCAGTCAGGGGTAGGGGAGCGTTGTAATCGCCCATGCTCACAGACTTTAGCTAGGTACCAGGAGAACTCCATTCATGATTTCCTGCCCCAAAGAGAGAAGAGGGGAGCACTACAATCACTTGTGTCCTCTGGCCTCATTGAGGTGCCATGGGAATGTGCTGTATCCAAGCTCGCTTACCTATGCTAGCAGTTTTGTGGAGAGTATAACAGTGGCATTGGCCAGTACCTCCATCACTGGGGAGCTTCTCATCTGGCCCCTGCCCTTCCAGCTGATGACCCCAAATTAGCAAATATATCTCCCTCACATATAGTTTAGACAGTTTTCAAAGTGCTGATTTTTCACTAGGTCTTGGGGGTGAGCAAGACCATACATGAGCCTTCTAAGAGAGGAATCTCAATTTCCTATAGCACTTGGGACCCCCACCTAAAGTGAGCCCTGGTGGGTTTTATGAGCCAGACATTCTGGGGTCTCATCTCATCCTTGTGCAAATCTCAGGGGCCAGGGTGCCTGTTGTAGGCCACCAATCTTTTGCTCTTCTGGAACAAGTGCCTATCTGCTGAGATCCATCCTTATTGTGTATCACTGAAGCAAGCATGGGGTTTTTGCAAGACCATGTGTCTGCCTCTTCTCCCCATGACAATATGATCCTTTTATCCTTTGTTGTATAGAGCATTTCATCTAGTTTTCAGTTTTTAGGTCTTTTCCAGAGGGAAGTGATCCATGTGTGACTGTAGGCTTGGTGTGTCTGGGAGGAGATGAGTTTAGGATCTCCCTATACTGCCATATTGCATCCTCCCTTTCTTAAATATTGTCATTATTTGAAAACTATTGACTCAGAGGACTACACTCTCTGTGGAAGGTAGGATTCATAAAATAATAGCTATATGAATGCTTAAGTGGCCAGTGAAATAGTTTATGGAAATTATTTAAAATATTGGTTATCTTATTTTATAAGAGTTAGCTGAGTATGTGTGTTTGGAATCAGTAGTTTTCATCTATAATGGGGGGGGGAAATGCAGTGGTTATATCCAGTTATTACAAATGGAAGAACAGAAATTTATAATTTAAACTGGATTATTTATATATTTGTTTGCTTTTGCTAGCCCTGCCATTTATCTACTCTTCATAAATGAATTGGGTAAGACTCCTAGTGTCTATAACAGTATGTTATCATAGCTCATTTGGAGACCACAGATAGCTCACTGGTCCAAATAATTCAGATAGTTCCTAATCCTTATCTCTTTTGCCCCCAAATTCAGATTGTCCCAAATCTCTGGATAAATACATTTCTTCTTAAATAATAGATTACTTGCTTATGAGGCCAGAATCCTAAGCAGATTTATTTAGTTTTCTACTTTCTTAAAAACTACTCTTTTAAAGTCTATTAAAATGCAAGTTCTAGGACAGGTTTAAAAAATGGAAAATCAAAGTATCCTATGAAAAAATTTTTTTCTGGGAGTAATTCTCATTTGCTTTTTATTAGTAGTATTTCTTTTCAATCACTAATCCATTATGTTTAATATCTTCGAGTTGATATAATGAAAACTCAGTTGTCTCAGATAAGACTTACATTAGTTGAACAGTAGTTCAGTATATTCTTCAAAGAATTTCACTTGGCAGATATATAATTCAATTGAAGTATAGTTATTGTTCAAATATTGCCTTGTCTTTTCAACTTATAAATTGTATTGAACTTTGGACACCGGTTCCTTTATTAATCAACAAAAAGCTTACCAAGAAGTAACTCTAAATTTCAATAAAATTATAAAAAAAGTAACTGTATACATCAAATATCCATCTCCCTATCTTGGATATTTATGTGTTGAGACAAAAACTGTAATCTAAAATTCTTGTTTTATTTCCTTCTTAAGCATTTATGACACATTTCTCTACTTATTACCTCTAAAACCTCATGCATTTCCACTCTTCCCTATTTCATTCATACCTCCAAAAATGGTTCCCTTCAAAGAACGTCCTGAAAGAAACAATAAGCCACTGATGTTGAGATGGAGGCCAGCCAAGAACTCAGCAATCACACAGACTCCGTGGCTTTCGTGGCAGGAGGCCAGGGCAGCTTCCTGTTGTGAAGCAATGCAAGACAATGCAAGGGTTAAAAGATGTACTTGAGTGTTAGACCTAATTTCAGATTAGCCTCTAAATGGTCTTTGATCTTTTCTGATGCTCTGTTGTGACCTCATTTGAAATAACATTTATCTCACAGGGTTTTACTGAAACGACATTGCATGCTGCCTCGTATAATACCTGGCACTTTAAGACTCAGTAAATGGAAATTAAAAAATGAAAATACTAAACACACCCCTGGTCGTAAAACAACAACAACAATAGTAGTAATTTTTATGAGAACCATTACTGATATGGGTAATATGTTAGAACTGACTTTTTCTTTTAGATATTGACAAGTACAGCTGGAAAGTTGTGTAACATCTTGTATTAACCAAGTGATAAACAGACATGTTCCCATTAGTTATTTTCAAAGGCTGTTTCTCAGAGCAAGACTATTTGTGGGAAAGACTGTGAAAAGGATTTGGTTACACATTTTTACACACAAGGGAGTTCATGTGTAGTGAGGAATGAAAACATTTTTTAAGCTGAGGAAAACACTGAGATTGAGAGACCGTGATTGGGTTTTCATACAGCTAACTAGAACAGAGAGTCATGCAATTCAATAGTATGTTATTTCTACAAATCCTCAAGGAAAGCATCAGATTGTGAAATAACTCCCTCTACATTTATATTCTTATATAAACCATGTTCAGCTGGAAAAACAACTTCTGCTTGCTTCACTTTTAAAAGGAATCCATCTAATCAAATTGGTTAATGTTTTCTTTGGAAGCTTACTCAGATCTCCTGTGAAAGACTGCTCAAAGTGCAAAGCTCATTCCTTTATACGGTGGTTAATCCAGTACTGCCCTTATTTTTCTTAAATCTTCTGGCTTGGAATTTGTAGTTACCAGGTTGTTTTTTATGAAATAATTCAGTGAGAATTCTTTACAAAGCTTTTCTGTACTGCCTGTTGGAGGTTGTCTTCTTATTTGAAGGAATGGTATGATGGAAGAGAGGGAGAAGAAATCTCAGTATGGGAGTTCACTGTTGGAGTAGTGAATTGATTTGTAGGAGTGGACAGAGGATACCAGCTGGGATGTCATGGGGCACAAGGAAAATTAAATAATTTAGAGGAAAAGTGGAGAGAATTTTAGAATTTTCATTCAATTAAAATTGAAACTTATGATGGGCAGAAATATTGGTTATTTTCCCTCTGGAAAAAATCACATACCACGGTTTCTGGATTTCCGATGACCTCAAAGCAAAATTCCACTCCACCTGTCATATCAAATAAAACTTCTTGGATGGGTTTCTTGAAGTCCTGTGGGTTGATGCACTTGGTGGCACCCACTTCCTTTGCCTTCTCAAATTTATCTTTGTTGATGTCCACCCCAATGGTCCTGGCTGCTCCTGCTGCTTTACAGCCTACGATCACAGACAGGCCGACTCCTCCAAGGCCAAACACCGCACATGTGGAGCCTGGGGTCACCTAAGCACATGAAGGCAGAAAACAAAAGCAAAGGGAACATGTGTCTTTACTCAGTTGGAAAGACCCAAGTCTGGATATACTTTTTATGAGATATAAGCAAAGGACATTTTCAGATAAAACTCAATATACCTGAGAGTTTTAGTTTTTGAGGGTATTTCTAGATGTGGAATACTATTTGCTAGAGGAGCAAAAAACTGCCTGTAAATACAATTTTAAGTTCTGAGATTTAACATGAGTAGAAGCAGTTTAATGAAATTTCATCGAATCTTAAGACTTATTTAACAGAATATTTGTTTGATTCCAGTTATTTTTGAGTTTTTAAAAAACATCCTCATCTTCATGCAGCCCTTCCTTTCTCTTTTCCTTTGGAAAACTTTGCATCACTTAAAATGTCAATGCCTTATGAAGCAAAGGCTTATTTTTTTGGGGGGGCGGTCCAAAATGAGACTAATAGGACAGAACCTCTTCTGTCCTATTTCTCTAGGATTGGAACTAACAGATTTTGGGGGAAAACAAAGTAATGAAATTCAACAGCTATTTACAAAAGTTAGCTGGGAAGGTTTGGGGATGTCTCAGAAACAGTAGGTACTACTACTGAGTAGTTCCCATTCAGTCAGAGTGGGATTACCTGACCAATTTGTCTTATATAGCAATATCTCCTCTGCCACCTGTTTTTTTTAACTATCCTTTTTTCTTTTTAAGATTTATTCATTTGACAGACAGAGATATAAGTAGGCAGAGAGGCAGGCAGAGAGAGAGGAAGGGAAGCAGGCCCCCCACTGAGCAGAGAGCCCGATGTGGGGCTCCATCCCAGGACCCTGAGATCATGACCTGAGCCGAAGGCAGAGGCTTAACCCACTGAGCCACCCAGGTGCCCCTATCCTTTTATTTTTATAAGCACTTGACTTTCACCTGATACATTATACAACAGAATAGCAGCTGAATGAATTTTGTTAGCTGCTGAATGTCAGCACCCGGAGCAGTGAATGACTCCATGAATGTTTGTTGAATAAAAACAAAACAAAACAAGAGGATGAACTGGAATGTGGAAGAACACAGTAATATTGCAACTGTGTTATGTTTAACTCCCAGGAATTCCTGGTATCTCCACTCATGACTGGCATCCAGACTTGATTTGCTACTTACCACTAACCAAAAGGGAATGGGAAAGATATTGAAGTGGGTAAGAGGATGACTAGACAGTAAAGGACTCAGGGATGTTTAGAGGGAGGTTTGTGATTTTTTTTTTTTTTAAGATTTTTATTTATTTATTTGACAGACAGAGATCACAAGCAGGCAGAGAGGCAGGCAGAGAGAGAGAGAGAGGAAGGGAAACAGGCTCCCTGCTGAGCAGAGAGCCCGATGTGGGGCTCGATCCCAGGATTCTGGGATCATGACCTGAGCCGAAGGCAGAGGCTTTAACCCACTGAGCCACCCAGGTGCCCCAGGTTTGTGATTCTTCCTCCGGTTGTATGATTAAACATGCCCAGATGCATGAGGATTTTCCTTTCCATTGACCAAGAATTCTGTTCATACCTGGTATAAATGCTCCTCACCTTGGCGGTATTGATTGCAGCACCATGCCCAGTGGAAAAACCACAGCTCACTAAGCATACTTTCTCCAGAGGAGCAACTGCATCAATCTTGGCAACTGATATTTCTTTTATCACTGTATATTCAGAGAAAGTGCTTGTATTTGCAAAGTGATACACTGGTTTTCCCTTGCAAGCAAACCTACTGGTACCATCAGACATCAGGCTGGATTCTGACTGTTATAGACAAAAACAAAACAAACCAAAACAAAAAACCAAATTTTTCTTTTGAATTAGAAAGCTTAGATTCCTTCTAAGGAAATTGAATTTTTCAAAAAGAAAATATTAGTAAAACCTTACTTAGTTTGTATACAAAAATTATCCCCAGGATTAAGGCAAGAGGCATTCTCCACATTCTCCACACTGTGGTAGAAAGAGTGTGATAACTTTATCTCCTAAAGAGCAAAAGCATTTATTAGGTTATTATTTTTCTAAGTAAAGAGATAGCTGACTTTCAGGACTTCACCGACAAGACACCCAAGAAAATATGGTAACTGTGAATTATATCTGCATTTAATGGTGCTCAATTTTGTGGAAAATATCAAATACTTATGAAAAGAGGGGATGTCTTCATCTGTGTCTAACCCTGGGCTCAGCAACTGAATGTCAAGGAACTTGCCATCCTCTAAATTCCTCTTGAAGCCAAATGATTTTGTTATGTAGTCATTGAGCCAAGCCTTATTTTATATTTTCTATACAACTCCTGCTGTATAGAAAGGATTGGACGTAAAATAGAGTGGATTCTAGCTCAGAGAATAAGCAAAGAGTGTCTCTTTACTCTCCTTTATGTTTTAAATTAGTCCTTCTTGGGGTCCCTGGGTGGCCCAGTGAGTTAAAGCAGCTGCCTTCGGCTCAGGTCGTGATCCCAGGGTCATGGGATCGAGTCCCGCATTGGGCTCTCTGCTCAGCAGGGAGCCTGCTTCCCCCTCTCTCTTTGCCTGCCTCTCTGCGTACTTGTGTCTGTCAAATAAATAATAAAAAAAAAAAATTAGTCCTTCTTGGCAGTGAGACCAAAGATAGGCAGGTTTCTCTAGTAATGTGCGAAGCATAAGAAAAAAATTAGAATAACTTGCTTGTAATGGACTTACTGACTGCCTCATTATCTATTATTGTAATTTGTTTCATGTTTTTAGTTAAGAACGCTTATAGGATTTGGGCTTTTAAAATTTACTTTTAGGGGCACCTGGGTGGCTCAGTGGGTTAAAGCCTCTGCCTTCGGCCCAGGTCATGATCCCAGGGTTCTGGGATCAAGCCCCGCATCTGTCTCTCTGCTCAGCGGGGAGCCTGCTTCTGCCTCTCCCTCTCTCTGCCTGCCTCTCAGCCTACCTGTGATCTCTGTCTGTCAAATAAATAAATAAAATCTTTTAAAAAAATAAAATAAATAAAATTTCCTTTTAGTTTTTGAAGAGTATACATACATATGGCAAAACATTTAAATTTCACAAAAATGTAGTTTATGTTTTTATCAATGGTATCTTTCAGAGATGTAACCCATTTCAAAATATAAAGGCTAACATATGGTTTACCCTCTTTGTAGGTCTTACTTTTTTACTTAACAATAGATCTTGGAGATTTAGTGATTTTTGTTTAATAGTTACATAGTTTTTCTGTCATAGAGATATATCATCATTTACTTAGCCAGTTCTTTGGACACTGATAGACATTTAGGTTGTTTCATAAAGAGTCATGAAAAATAACAATGCAATGAATATTTTGTGCACATGTGAGCTGTGGTAGGCAGAAATTTAAAAATGTGCCCCTCCCAAGATGTCCCATTCGAATCCCCAGAAACTGAATGTGTTATCATGCCTGTGAATAAGTTACAGGGAAAAGGGGGCTTTGCAGGTGTAATTAAGTTTATTGAGCATCTGACATGAAAATAGGGAGATCATCCTAGGTTATTTAGGTGGATCCAAAGTAATCACATGAGCCCCTGAAAGGAGACAAGAGGAGAAATCAGAAGAAGACAAAGTGATTGTAAGCATGAGTAGGATTTGATATGCCAGTGCTGCCTCGAGACTGGAAGTGGGCAAAAGGGCCACATGAGAAGGAATGTGAGCAGCTTCAAAGAGCTGACAGTGGCCCTAGCCAACAACTGCTCAGATGACGTTGAGGATGACAGTTTTACAACCTCAAGGAAATGCATCCTGACAACAACTTGAATGAGCTTGGAAGTGGATTTTTTTCCAGAACCTCCAGATGATAACCCAGCTGATCAACACCTTGATTTCAGCCTTATGAAACCCTAAGCAGAGAACTCAGTCAACCACCCAGACTTTGGACCCATAGAAACTGTGAGATGATAAAGTTGTTTTGCTTTAAGCTGCTACATTTGTGGTGATTTTTTTTTTAACATCAGTAATAGAAACCCAATACATGACTATAGATCTATAGAATGACTTTCTAGAATTGGGAGTATTGGATCCAAAATATACACATTTAAATGATGTTACATATTGCCAAATTCAGAGTTGTACAAATTTACTTTCTAGATAATAAGGTTTGAGGTAGCTATTTGCCTGTACTCTGTCAGCCCTACATATTGTCAGACTTTTAAATCTTTGCTTATTTGTTAGATAAACAGTGTTTCCCTCCTACACTGTTGGGAATGTAAGCTGGTGTAACCACTCTGGAAAACAGCATGGAGGTTCCTCAAAAAGTGGAAAATAGACCTACCCTACAATGCAGCAATCACTTTACTGGGTATTTACCCTAAACATAAAATGGAGTGATCCAAAGAGGCATGGGCATCCGAATGTTTATAGCAGCCATATCCACAATAGTGACACCATGGAAAGAGCCTAGATGTCCATCAACAGATGAATGGGTAAATGTATATATATACACAACAGATGTGGTGTATATATACAATGGAATACTATACAGTCATCAAAAAATGAAATCTTGCCATTTGCAAAGCTGTGGATGGGACTGAGGGTACTATGCTAAGCAAAATAAGTCAATCAGAGGAAGACAATTATCATATGATCTCTCTGACATGAGTTATTTGAGAGGCAGGGCAGGAGGTTGTATGGGGAAGGGAGGGAAAAATGAAACAAGATGTGACAAGGGAAGGAGATAAACCATAAAAGACTCTTAATCTCAGTAAACAAACTGAGGGTTGCTGGAGGGGTGGGGAAGGGGTAGGGTGGCTGGGTGAAGGACATTGGGAAGGGCATGTGCTATTGTGAGTGCTGTGAATTGTGTAAGACTGATAATTCACAAACCTGTACCCCTGAAACTAATACTTTACATGTTAATAAAAAAAGCAAAAACAAAAAAATAGTATTTTCCCATTACATTTTGTTTAAAAAATTTTTTAATTTAAATTCAATTAATTAACATATAATATATTATTGGTTTCAGAGGTATAGGCCTGTTATTCTTCAGTCTTATATAATACGAGTGCCCATTGTATTTTAAATTTTTATTCAGTGTGTTTGCAGTTAGGCATCTTTTCATGTGTATGTATGTATTTTATCCAAAGGAAATATATATTTCCTTTGGCTATTTTCCTACTGGGCTGTTTTTATCAAATGGCTTCTAAAAAATTCTTTATATATTAGGGGAATTTGCCCATTGTCATATTTATTGTTGACTTTGATTTTTTTTTTTGAAATTTTATTTATTTATTTGACAGAGAGATTACAAGTAGGCAGAGATGCAGGCAGAGAGAGAGGGAGAAGCAGGCTCCCTGTAGAACAGAGAGCCCGATGTGGGGCTCGATCCCAGGACCCTGAGACCATGACTTGAGCCAAAAGCAGAGGCTTAACCCATGGAGCCACCCAGGTGCCCCGGGGGTTATTTTTTATAAACAAAATTTTAAAAACTTTTTATGTTGTTAATTTAATCTATGTATTATTTCCTATCTTCCAGATTTTTTGTGTTGATTAAAATTTCCTTCCTTTCCCTGAGGTAATACAGTGTTCTCTTACGGTATTTTTTTCCCTTTTTTTAAAAGACTCCATTTATTTATTTAAGAGAGAGAAAGCACAGAGGGAGAGGAAGGAGAAACAGACTCCCCGCTGAGCAGAGAGCTAGGTTGGGGTGGGGGCTCCATCCCAGGACCCTGAGATCATGACCTGAGCTGAAGGCAGATAAGCGCTTAACTAACAGAGCCACCTAGGTGCCCCTCTCTCATGGCATTTTATAGCATTTCTGTGGTTTCACTTTTCACATTTAATTCTTGGATTCATAATGCATATTTCCTTGACATAAGGAGTGTAATAACAACTCAACTTACTTTTTCCCCAGACTATCCAGTTGTTTCAACATCATTTACTGAGTAATCCACATTCTTCCCCTCAAATTTGAAAGCCAAACCAAACCAAACCATGTGTTAAATTTGGTTTTGGAGGGGGTGGGGGGATGGCGAGAAGGTATTAAAGTGGTGGTTATTAAGGATGGCACGTATTGCATGGAGCACTGGATGTAGTGCATAAAGAATGAATTTTGGAACACTGAAAAAATAAAACAAAATAAAATTTAAAAATTTTTGAAAAATAAATTTCTTTATATATTTGATCTAATTCTGGACTCCTTCCCTCTTCCTTTCCACTACTGTGTTCAGCTATTTATTATGTGCTTCATTTTAATAATTTTCAACAGTTTCCTCAGTTTCCTTTTTTATAAATTTTTGCCTCATTTGTACTTTTCTTTCAAGTTCAGCTTTAGTGCATTCTACTTCTTGTATTTATTAATATCAAAATAGGAATGCAAAGATACTTTTGGTGTTTTTGTGTAACTTATAAATAATGATCCCTCCTTTCCTAAGAAATGGGCAACTTTTCACATTTTGTTTCCCATTGAGCTTAACCTTTAAGAGATGCTTGTTATTTTCCTGATGTGGATTCCAAGTTGCTGCAAATATCCTAGCTCCAGGTTTTATCCTAGCTAATTCATACTTGTTTTCACTGTGCTCACTCTTTCTCCCACACTCTCAACTATTCCAGCTGCTTCATGGCCCATAACGACAGGATAATGGTTGTAAAAGGTTTTATTCTCCAACATTTTCATCTCTGAACCACAGAGCCCTGTGGCCACAATCTATATGGAAGGCAAAGAATAACATGGTTTTCTCAGTTTCAAACAAAGGTGTTTCAGAATTGTTAATCTTTTTTTAATGTTTTTCTAAAAATTCAAATTCAATTAATTAACATACAATGTATTATTTGTTTCAGGGGTACAGGTCTGTGATTCATCAGTTTTATATAATACCCAGTGCTCATTACAATACATACCCTCCCCAATGTCCATCGCCCACTTACCGCATTGCCCTATCCAAATCAAAATCAGGGAAATACAAAGCAAAACCACAATGAGATACCACCTCACACAAGTCAGAATGGCTAAAATGAACAAGTCAGGAAACGACAGATGTTAGTGAGGTTGTGGAGAAAGGGGAACCCTCCTACACCATTGGTGGGAATGCAAGCTGGTGCACCCACTCTGGAAAACAGCATGGAGGTTCCTCAAAAAGTTGAAAATAGAGATACCCTATGACCCAGCAATCGAACTACTGGGTCTTTACCCTAAAGATACGCATGTAGTGATCCCAAAGGGTATGTGCACCCCAGTGTTTATAGTAGCAATGTCCACAGTTACCAGACTATGGAAAGAGCCTGGATGTCCATCGACATATGAATGGATAAAGAAGATGTGGTATATATATATATAATGGAATACTATGCAGCCATCAAAAATGAAATCTTACCATTTGCAATGACGTGGTTGGAGCTAGAGCAAAATAAGTCAGTCAGAGAAAGACAATTATAATATGATCTCACTGATATGTGGAATTTAGAAACAAGACAGAGGATCATTGGGGAAGAAAGGAATTGTTAATCTTTTAAAACTTTTTATGAGTTTGATACACTGCATTAATATTAATGCATTTATTTCTTAGATTTAATTGTAGAGAGGGTCAATAATAATTTGTTTAAAGCAATTCAGTGGTTTTCATTAGCTAATTTCAGAAACAAAATGATGATTTAAGACTTACATAGGTTCAGAAAAGACAGCTATACAACCATAGTGTACATCAGAGGTCTCACTTGTCCTTCATTGAAGCTTGTGGGTAGGAGTATGGAGGAGGAAGACCAATTATAGAAATGAAATAATTGGAACACAGAAAAGCAAGGGATGTCTCCTATTATAATTGAAGACTTAATTTATTTCATGGGGGGGGCTTTAGAGTTGTATTAACCATACAATATGGTTTATGGGTAGAAGCTTCTTTTAACTAGTAATTAGTATTACAGTTATAAATAAGTATCTTTTATGCATTTAGCCTATGCTATATCTTCCTAATCTTTTGTCTGGCTGGATTAAAAGACTGATGGAGGGGCGTCTGCCTTTGGCTTGGGTCGTGATCCCAGAGTCCTGGGATTGAGCCCCGCTTCAGGCTCCCTCTTCAGTGGGAAGCCTGCTTATCCCTCTCCCACTCCCCCTCCTTATGTTTCCTCTCTCGATGTCTCTCTCTCTCTCTCTCTGTCAATTAAATAAATAAATAAAATCTTTAAAAAAAAGACTGGTGGAAATGAAAAAGAAATATCAGAGTATATAGTTTTATTTCTGAGTTGAGCATTGTGAAAAGAATGTGTAACTTACAGTTAACAGCTTTGATTTTTGGTGTGGAAATATACATTTTTTTTTTTTTTTACCTTTATGTGAACTTCCTTTGCCTTTGGTGGGGCAACTTCTACCTCCTCGATGGAAAATGGTGCACCAGGCTTCCAGAGTATGGCTACTCTGCACCTAATGACCTGGGGAATAGAATATGGGGGCAGAAAGGGAAACTCCTGAGGCCTAGGAGTTGGAGAATTCCTATATTAATGATTATTAGAAGGTTTAGTTCAGTTCTACATTCAGAACTGAAAAAATAATCATTGCTTAAATATATGCTGTATGTAGCTTCTAAATACCAATTCAACTTTTCTTGTGCTATCAGTTTCTATATTCTAGTTATTTTCACAATACTACTTATATAATGCTATATAACAAGAGGGTAGATGTCATATTTTTGATGTTATCAAGAATGAAGTTGTCCAGTGGCTGTTTCGGTATGAGGATGGCATTTGCATTGAGTTGTATGTGATCCTAGGTATGGGAGATAATCAGTTTTGGGGTAGAGGGGTCAGTTATGGAGCAGGGAATGGAGACCGTTAGTTGTGGTAGTTCATCAAATGGTGGTGGTCACTGGCAGTCTAAGGTCAGAAAAGTTCTTGGTGGCAAGGTAGTATAGGGGTTCTCATTTCAGCCTACCCCTGTACTTGCTATAAAACCTCTTCCTATGTTGTCTTACTTGTCTTTTTATAGATTCAACCACTACCTTTTTGGAGATGACTTTGACAGTCTGTATCTATAGGTAAACTTGTCCCTAAGCTTCAGACTTATTTATTCACCTTCTATTTGAATGTCCTATAGAAACATTTAAACATGAACACATTAGGGGTGCCTGGGTGGCTCAGTTCGTCGAGCATCTGACTCTTGATTTCAGCTCAGGTCATGATCTCAGGGTCATGGGATCAACCCTGCATCGGGCTCCATGCTCAGTGCAGAGTCTGCTTGAGATTCTCACTCCCCTCTCCCTCTGCTCCACCCTCCACATACTCTCTCTCAAATAAATAAACAATCTTTAAAAAAACAAAAACAAAACATGAACACATTCTTTCTTTTTCCTTCCTTCTGTCCTCTTTTCACCTTCCCCTCCCTTTCCCTTCCTCAATGAGTGGTGGACACAACATATACTCTATTCCTCCCTCTGTATTCTCTGTTTCAATGAGTGGCCATGTAACCTATTCATTTATGTAAGAAATAAACCTGGGAAGTATCCTTAGTTTATCTTTCTCCCTCAACCTCCACAATCTAACATTTTCTGGGAACTTTTTCCTTTTCTCTATTCTCGCCACCACTGTGGTCCATGTCCTCATTGCCTTTCACCTAGCATGAGTTCATCAATTTCAAATCCATCCTCTATGTTATTTGCCATCTGCACTATAATCCTGATTGTGCTAATCTTCTACCTAAAAGTGATACTCTGATTGTTTATCAGGATCCATTGACATGGTCTACAGGGCTCTCCATGATCTTCCTATCAGTCTCTCAAACCTTTCCTCTGGTCACTTCCTGCCATAGATTTTACCCTCCAAGCACAGGAAAATATTCTGGAGATTCTTATGTGGGATGTATTTCTCGTATCTATGTTTCTCCTCATATTTTATCTGCCTGCACAACTGTCTTCTCATGTACCTGGCACATTCTTCTGCAGGTTTCCTCTTAGGTGTCACCATCTCTGGGAAGCAATGCTAGATTAGAAGCACTTTGTTCTCTCTTCTTCTACCCTTGTATACTCTTTTATAATGATTCTTTTATAATTACTCTATCTCCCTGAGAAATCACAGAAAGAGGGGATGTCTCTGGCTCTGGAAAGTTTGATACAGGGCTTGATATATTGCTTACTGAAGAAATGAAAAAAATGAAGAGAGGCAAGTTCTTAAAAGGCATAAAATAAAAGGGAATAGAGGAGCGATATTAAGATCAAGATAGTCTCCCACTTTGAGAAATGTAGATACTGTTTGGGTGATGAGGTGTAGGTAAATAAGCAAGCACAGAAGGTGACACAATCATGACACAATATAAAGAGAAGACTGTATTTATTTTTCCTGTAGTACTCATGCTGCCCGTTTTGGGGTTCTTCTCTCCACAAATGAATGTATTGAGGAAGGAGGGATTCTGGCTACAGCTTCTACAGCTTTCACTGTGAAAAGGTCAGTATTACGCAGGTCACTGGTTAACCAAGAGGTTGGGTCATGAGTTTTTTTGTTTGTTTGTTTGTTTGTTTTGTTTTTTTAAATAATAAGGCTATTACTATGCCCAATGCCTGGAAACAGATTTTTTCCATTTCTTTGAGGGAGGTTTTCCTAAGTATAATCTAAATAGATTTAGCTCAGTGAAAGTACATAAAATGTGAAATTACACAAACTTTTTTTCTTTTCATAGTCATGAAACTCCTCTCTTAGTGTACCTGTTGAATTTTAAATTTGGTCTTTTAAATGTCCAAGTTTAACATTTCTTTTTTTTTTTTAAGATTTTTTAAAATTTATTTATTTGTTAGAGAGAAAGAGAGAGAGAGAGAACTAGCACAGGCAGACAGAGAGGCAGGCAGAGGCAGAGGGAGAAGCAGGCTCCCTGCCGAGCAAGGAGCCCGATGTGGGACTCGATCCCAGGACGCTGGGATCATGACCTGAGCCGAAGGCAGCTGCTTAACCAACTGAGCCACCCAGGTGTCCCTAACATTTCTAATAGAGCTTACAAAATTGTTTCTTTTATGTTGCTTTTCAAATGCAAATATGATTATCTGTGTCTCTAAATTTGAGTAATCCTTTTGATTTTCCAAATGTGTGTCACATTGTGGTAGTTTAGCATAAACTCCCCACTTCTTGGTATGCTGTACTGGTTATTCTGAGAAAGTGAACCCAATTTGCATAAGGATCCTGACAGGTAGGTTTGAATTTAAGACAAACCTCTGTATGTGGATTCAGAGAGTCTTGACCAAGACACAGGACCTTGGTAAAAAATGACAGGAACAAGTAAATACATCTCTTGTGAAGGGAAGAGAAGAAGAGTAAATGCTGTTCTGTGTCAACTGCTGTGATCATAAGATTTTGTTTATCATGTTGATATGGTGATTTACACTGATTAATTTCTTGATGTTGAACCAGCTTTACCTACCCAGAACAAACTGCACTGGGCATGCAATTCCTTTTCTATAATCCTGGATTTATTTTGCTAATGTTTGTTAAAGATTTCTTTGTCTCTATTCATGAGAGGTACTGGTGTTAGTTTTTCTTTCTGTGTACTGTCTTTGTCTGATTTTGGTATCAGAGTACTACTGCATTGACCCTGTCACTGCAGGGGTTTCAACTGTGTGGGTCCACTTATACACGAATTTTTGTTGATAAGTGTAGTATAATACTGTACATGTATTTTCTTTTCCTTATGATGTTCTTAATAACACTTTCTTTTTTCTAGCTTTATTGTAAGAATATAGCCTATAATACACATAGCATACATAATATGTGTTAACTGACTGTTCATGTTATCAGTGAGACTTCTGGTCAACTGTAGTTAAGCTTTTGGGGAGCCAAAAGTTATCTGCAGATTTTCAGCTGCACTGTGGCAGCGGGGTGTCTGTGCCCCTACTTCCTGTGTTGTTCGAAGGTCAACTGTAATTTTGAGAAATTGATCCCTCCTCTTCTGTTTTCTGGGAGAGATTGTGTAAAATAAGTGTTAATTCTTTAAGCGTTTGGTAGAATTCTGCAGTAAAGCTATTTGGGTCTACAGATTTCTTTTTTGGGATTTTTAAATCATGAATTCAACTACTTTAATATTTGTAGGGTATGCAAATGATCGATTTCATATCTGGTGAGTTGTGATAGTTTTTTAAGCAATTAGTTTGTTTTATCTAAGCTGTCAAATTTACGTGTATAGAGTTAATAGTATCCCCTCCTCCTTTTTTTGTATTGAAGTATAATTACATACAGTGTTATATTGGTTTCAGGTGTACAATGTAATGATTTAACAATTATATAACTTTTTCACTGCTCATCAAAAGAAGTGAACTCTGAATCCCCGTTATCTGTTTCACCCATCCTCCCACCTACCTCACTGACAACTACTAGTTTTTCTCTGTATTTAAGAGTTTGGTTTTTTTTTTTTTCATTTGTCTCTTTGTTTATTTTGTTTCTTAAGCTCCACATATAATTGAAATCATATGGTATTTGTCTTTCTCTGACTTATTTCACTTAGCATTATATCCTCTAGGTCATCCATGTTATTGCAAATGTCAGGATCTCATTCTTTTTTTATAGCTGAATAATATTCTATTGTGTATATATTATATTTGTTCTCTATCTATATACATGTATTTATATCTTTATCTATTCATCTCTTGATGGACACTTGGGTTGCTTCCATATCTTGGCTATTATAAGTAATGTTGCTGTAAACATAGGGCTACATGTATCTTGTTCCTGACCTTAGGGGAAGAGCTCTCAGTTTTTCGCCATTGAGTATAATGTTAGCTTATTATTCTTTTATTTTTTTAAAGATTTTATTTATTTTGACAGAGAGAGACACAGCAAGAGAGGGAACATAAGCAGGAGGAGTGGGAGAAGCAGGCTTCCCATTGATCTGGGAGCCTGATGTGGGGCTTGATCCCAGGACCCTGGGATCATGACCTGAGCCGAAAGCAGACGCTTAACCACTGAGCCACCCAGACACCCTTAGCTTATTATTCTTTTGATGTCTTCAGTGTTTATAAGGATATGCCATTTTATTCTGGGTATTGATAATTTGCATCTATTTTTCTTTGTCATTGTTGCCAGAGATTTATTAATTTTATTGATATTTTAAAAGAACAGCTCTTTCTTATTGATTTTTGTTTTTCTCTTTTTCATTTCGTTGATTTTTGCTATTATGTTTTTTTTTTTAAAATACTTTTTATTTATTTATTTGTCAGATAGAGAGAGAGCGCGCAGGAGCAAGCACAGGCAGACAGAGTGGCAGGCGGAGGCAGAGGGAGAAGCAGGCTCACTGCTGAGCAAGGAGCCCGATGTGGGACTTGATCCCAGGACGCTGGGATCATGACCTGAGCTGAAGGCAGCTGCTTAACCAACTGAGCCACCCAGGCGTCCCCTATTATGTTATTTTATTCCTTCTGCTTGTTTTGAGTTTATTTTGCTCTTTTATTTCTGGGATCATGAGGTATGAGTGAGAATGATTTGCAGCTTTTCCTCTTTTCTAAAGCAGGTGTTTAATGCCATAAACATTGGATCAGTGTAGTTTTGCCATATCTCAAAAATTTAAAAAAAATTTTTTTTCAGTGCATTCTATTTTTTTTAAAGATTTTATTTATTTGAGAGAGAGAGTGAGAGAGAGAGAGTGAGAGAGAGCGAGTGAGAGAGAGCATGAGAGAGGAGAAGGTTGTTAGAGGGAGCAGCAGACTCCCTGTGGAGCTGGGAACCTGATGTGGGACTCCATCCCAGGAATCTGGGATCATGACCTGAGCCGAAGGCAGTCACTTAACCAAATGAGCCACCAAGGAGCCCCTGTGTTCACAGATTTTTGATGTTATTTTTTCATTTTCATTAAGTTCAGTGTGTTTTGAAAAAATTTCCTTGAGTATTCTTTAACCTAAAAAAAGTGTGTTGTTTTGCTTCTAAATGTTTAGAAATTTTCTTTTTATTTCTGTTACTGATTTCACATTCAGTTTCTGTTATTAATTTCTAGTTCAACTCCATTGTAGTTTGATAATACACTTTGCATGATTTATAATTCTTTTACATTTGTTAAGGTTTGTTTTATGGCCCAGGATATGGTTTCACTTGTGATATGTTTTGTGGGCACTTGAAATGAATATGTATTCTGCTCCCTTAGTGAGGAATGTTCAATAAATAAATGTTATGTTCCATTAGTTGATGATGTTGTGAGTTCTTTTATAACTTTGTCTTCTTTCTGTTTAATTTTTCTATCCATTTTTCAGACAGGGATGTTGAAATCTTCAAAACTGTGGATTTGTCTATTTTTATTTTTAGTTTCATTACACTATTATGTTTTTTTCTTGTGATGTCTTTGTCTGGTTTGGCATCAGGATAATACTGGTCTCATAAGAAGAGTTGGGAAGTGCTTGTTCTCTCCTTTTACATTTTTGGAAGAATTTGTGAAAAAGTGGCATTAATTTTTCTCTAAATGTATGCTAGGGTTCACCAGTGAAGCCATCTGAGCTCAGGTTTCTTTTTTTTCTTTTTTTAAAAGTTTTTAAAAAATTTGTTAGTTCACACAGAGTGTAATACTAGTTTCAGGTATACCACACACTGATGCAACACTTCCTTATGAAACCAGGTGCTCATTGAGCTTTTTTTCTGTGGCAAGTTGATCACAAGTTCAATCTCTTCATTTGTTATGGGTTTGTTCAGAATGTCTGTTTCTTCTTGAGTTAGTTTTAGTAGTTTTTTTTTAAAGATTTTATTTATTTATTTAACAGAGAGAGAGAGATCACAAGTAGTAGGCAGATAAGCAGGCAGAGAGAGAGAGGAGGAAGCAGGCTCCCTGCCCAGCAGAGAGCCCGATGCAGGGCTCAATCCCAGGACCCTGAGATCATGACCTGAGCCGAAGGCAGAGGCTTAACCCACTGAGCCATCCAGGCACACCTGTTTTGGTAATTTTTGACTCTGAAGATTTTTCCCTTTTATCTAATTTAATGGCATGTAATTGTTCATAGTGTTATAGGACTGCAGGGTTCTTGTCTCTCGGAGTCGAAGAATGAATCTCATGGACACAAAAGGGTGAGGTGAAGTGAAAGTTTATTAAGTGAAGGTGACAGCAGAAAGCAAAGAAGCAGCTCTCTAGAGTGAGAGAGGTCCTGAAAGGGTTGCCACTGAAAGTTTCTAGTGGCAGTCTTTTATTGAGAATTGACTGGGAGACTTGTGGCCTTGAGATTCTTCTGCTATTCGACTATTGATAACAACCTTAATGACTTAATTCTGCTATTGGACTATTGATAACAACCTTAAAGACTTAATTCTTTGAGGTGTGGCACTTTCTATGATATACTGTAGCCACCAAAGAAAAATGCTCCCTAACCATTCAGGGCCAGGTGGTCTCTTTCCTTATCTCTTGTTCACTCTGGTTTAGCACTTCTGCCTGTCAGGAATAGTTTCAGAGACCAGCCAGGGCCCCCCATCTCTCCTTGTCTATACTTTAACCCTTTCCTTATTCTATAGCATTCTTTCATAATATTTTTTATTTGTATGAGGTTGGTAGTAATGTCCCCTCTTTCATTTCTGAATCTGGTAATTTGAATTTTCTTTCTTGGTCAATCTAGCTAAAGATTTCTTAATTTTGTTGGTCATTTCAAAAGAACCAGCTTTGGTTTCATTAATATTCTCCATTGTTTTTCTATTTTATATTTCATTAATTTCTCTTCTAATCTTTATTATTCCCCTCCTTCTGCCTGATACAGGTTTAGTTTTCTTTTTGATTTCCAGTGTTGTAAGGTAGAAAGTTAGCTCTTGATTTAAGATCTTTTTTCTTTTTCTTTTTTAAAAGATTTTATTTATTTGAGAGAGAGAGCATGAATAGGGGCATGGGCAGACAGAGAAGAAGCAGGCTTCTTGTTGAGCAGTGGGCCTGATGCGGCTCGATCCCAGGACCCTGAGATCATGCCCCAAGAAACATTTAACTGACTGAGTCACTCAGGTGCCCCTCCAGTAACATTTTTAGAAGTCTGTTTTGTTTAATATTAGTATAGTCTATCCAGCTAACATGTGGTTGCTGTTTGCATGCTATCATTATCCACCCTTTCCTTTCAACCTATTTACATCTTTGAATATATAAATGCAGGCAGCACATTCTTGGATCTTGTTTTTTATTTAGTGAGACAATCTCTGTCTTTCAATTAGATAAGTTATTCGAGTTTAATGTTATTATGGTCACATATATATATATATTTTATATATTTATATTTTTTATCTCTACATTTATCTCCTTCTTTCCCTCATAGACACCAGAAAATGTCTCTTGAATTGAATGCAGTGGATAAGTAGCAACCATGGGATCTGACTTTAGTAATGGGAGGCAAAGACAATAAAGCAAGAGAGAGTCATGAGCCTTGAGTTGTCATCTCATTTGGATCCACAATTACAGGGTCCACTTCACCCCATGATTTCTAATCACCTTTCTGCTGGCCATGAGGTGGTCTGGTGGGAAAGGGAGAATTCTCACAGCCTCTCTCTATTTTCTAATTGTCAGTGGCTACATGAAGATCATCACGGTATGATCCACTTCAGATGTTAGCTTCTTTCTTTTGTTCCTCATCTCCTGTGATGTAACATCCCCATTTTTTTTTAATTAAATCTTTTTTTTAAGATTATTTATTTATTTACTTAACAGATAGAAATCACAAGTAGGGAGAGAGAGAGCAGAGGAAGCAGGCTCCCTGGCTGAGCAGAGAGCCCGATGTGGGGCTTGATCCCAGGACCCTGAGATCATGACCTGAGCCGAAGGCAGAGGCTTTAACCCACTGAGCCACCCAGATGCCCCGTAACATCCCCATTTTTAATAGCTGTGAAGTAGTTCTTTATTAGGAAGAATAATATACATTACACATTGTATATTGGCAGATTCCCTAGGTGTGTGCAGTATTCTAGTTTTTCTGTTCTAAATGTATTTGTTTTACATTGCAGTGACCTTGGCTCATTGATTCATGTTCTTATTTATTCATTCATTTAAGCAAAAATTTTTTTTTACTGAGCAGCTTTCATGTTTCAAGCATTATACTTGATGCCGAGGTAATGATTATAAACTAGATATTCAGAGAATCCATAGTCTAATAGTGCAAACACATAGTTAATCGACAGTTACCATACAGTGTTTGACCTATTGTAATATGTCTAGGAGGAAGTGGAGGGTGAATTGAACAGAGAAGTATATGTAACTTAAATTTCTGGATGCTCAGAGGTCTTGGTAAACTGTGGTTTGGACAATGGCTGGGAGTTAAGGGAATGCAGCTTGGTTGGGATGGGTTTTGTGCATGGATGGGTTCCAGAACAAGGAGAACTACATGTGTGAAGGCTCCAAGACAAGAGCCTGGCATCATCCTTTGAGGGGTGAGGACTGTTGGAAAATTGAAAGAAGCTCAGTGTGATTGAGTCATTGCGTATAAGGGGTGAAATAATAAGATGTGAGTAACATGGGAGATTCATATAGAGAAAGGAGAAGAATGCAGGAGAATTTACTCAGCTGGTAATTTTCTATGTGATTCTAGTAAATTACTACACTGCCCTTCCCTGGGTCCTGGTTTTCTTCCCCATAAAATGAAGGAAACAGGCAAATGGCCTCAGGGGTTACATCCGCTCATACCCGATAAAAGCTAAGTTCAAAAGGTCCCTATGTATGAGGTTCCTACAGATAGCTTCTGTTAGTGGGGTTGGGGAAGGCTAATAATATTATAGTCCAGGAATCTTTGTATAAAACCCAGGGGTAGGGGCACCTGGTGGCTCAGTTGTTTAAGTGTCTGCCTTTAGCTCAGGTCATGAACTCAGGGTTCTGGGATTGAGCCCCCACGTTGGGCTCCCTGTTCAGTGGGGAGTCTGCTTTTCCCTCTCCCTCTGCTGCTCCCCCTGCTTGTTATCTCTCTCAAATAAATTAATAAATAAAATCTTTAAATAAATTCTTGAAAATGTATATGTTATTATTATTCCCATTAGATAGATGAGGCATCATGGGTAACATAGATGACATGGGTAAAGGTAGCCATTTGGGGTCACACAGAGACTGAGTAAAGAGTTTAGGACTCCTCACAACTGACTTAAAGATCTTTTATTGTGGTTCTCTGAGCTGTTTCTCATAGTTGCTCTCCTTTATACTTGCTCTGAGACCTCATTTTTCACAAAATTTTGCATTCAAGAGTCACATGTATAAAATGTCTCACACAGATACATCTTATGCACATACACACACCACTCACACACACACACACACCACTTATGCACAAGAACCCACATATTTCTATCTCAGAGCAATTCAACTACCTTATTAATTAATAAAAAGGCAAATTACAGGTTGTAAGCTGATCTATGTTTTGGCTTTGTTTTGTGGGTAATCAGTTACCATTTTAGAAGTAGAGTCTGTAGACTCTAAACTAAAACCATATACAGGTTTTAAACTCTGTATAAGGAAAGGTTAATAATAAAACAAGACCTGAAAAAAAAAGTCAAAGCTAACAAAAGCATCAAATGAACTGTTTATGTATACAATTTATTCCATAGTAGAATCCATTTAATGTGCAGGAGTGCTAAGATTGACCTATAATGAAGGTGAGTCCTGTAAGGGCAGTAGTGGACTGAATGACTGAACCCCATTTTGTCATGATCACAGACCTTCAGCCTACTGCTCTCCTCTGCTTCAGGGCAGTAATGATTTCCTGTAACTGTTTACCCTTCAGCTGGCTTGATTTGCCATGTTCTCCCTCCATCTGAGGCTCTCGATACAGCTCCTTCACAAACCTAACATTTCAACCTCAGAAATAACTTCCTCTGCTCCTTTAATAGTGTCTGGGGTGTAGTGTACCTGAGTAGTTGCAGAAGGTTCTTGTGGTGCCCTGCCTGGATCCCATTTATTATTTGATCACCTTGAATAAGTTAGGTGCAGACATTATTTTTCCCATTCTTAACTTTGAGGGGATTTGAGGTTTAGACGAGTGAAATATCTTTCATTGATTGCATTTATTATGTTTTTTATTTTCTACATTTTTATGATGCTTTGATACCTTGGAAACATGTGGACCCAGGGAGGGGCTGCTCCTCCTGGAGTTAGCTAATTTCTCGAGATAGCAAATAGCTTACATCAGCAAGTCTTTGATATGCAGCCAACCAATTGCAAGTCTGCATCCCTCATCCACCTCCTTTTTTTTCCCTTAGTAATTTGTTTAAATAGTTTATTCATATAAATAATAAGCATGTGTAAATGTATTATCTTGGTCCTTTTATCAGGTGCCAACAGTCTGAGACACTATTCCCTGTCCTAAGTCACCCAAGAGTCAGTTACCAAACAATTAGTGACCACTCCTATGGCCCAGGACCTGTTGTAATTTACTTACCTTGCCTACCTGGCCTTACCTGTTCCTTCATATGAAAGGCACAATAAAGGTGCTGACTTGTGCTGTCCTCTAGCTCTTTCTGCCTCCTACCTGGTCCTGGTTGTTCCTCATATGGCCTGTAAGGTGTGACATATTCCCTTTTCTTGGGAAATATGAGTAATAAACTCTTCTTTCAAGGCAGTTGTCTCTGTATCTGTCATTTTACCATATCTGACTATATTAAATCCTGGGTACATTTCATTTTTTATTTTTAAAAAGATTTTATTTATTTACTTGATAGAGAGAGAGAGAGACAGTGAGAGAAGGAACACAAATAGGGAGAGTGGGGGAGTGGGAGAGGGAGAAGCAGGCTTCCCACTAAGCAGGGAGCCCGATGTGGGGCTTGATCCCTGGACGCTGGGAGCATGACCTGAGCTGAAGGCAGACGCTAACGACTGAGCCACCCAGGTGCCCCCCTGGGTACATTTTAAATCAGTGATGCCTATCTACAAAGTGGCAAAGCTGAACCTAGGACCCAGGTCTTTATATTACTAGCAGAGTTCTGCTAGTACTATATAGTACTGAATATAAAGTTCTACACTTTATATTCCTTATAAATGTCATGTAAAATTGCTCCTAAGGTTATTAGGAAATGTTAAGATATGGTTAAAAAAACCAAAAAGGTTGAGTTCTTTTTTAAGAAGACAATTGGTACTCTTTATCAGAGTCCTGATTACAAATATTTTGTTACCTATTAGGACAATTTATGCTAAACTATCTGGGTATTATGTAATTGGTATATGGGATTTTGAGTAACTTAGAAACTTGTCAGCATGGCAAGAATGAAAGGAAAAAACCATTCCAGATCTTTCTATTCAGAATGAGAATCTTACTAAGGGTGGTTTCCTGAGAGTGTTTCCATGTAGTAGGGAGGAAGAAAACATGACAGATACATAATGAGGAGATTTATTTATTTATTATTTTTAATTTTAAAATGTTTTATTCAGTCAATATTGATAAGATTTTAAAAACATAATGCCACATGTCAGAATAACAATTTTAGCTTTCACGTGCATAATTATTCATTGAGAATTTGAGCATCATAGCTTTTTTAAAAATTTAAATTCAATTAATTAACATATAATGTATTATTTGTTTAAGGGGTACAAGTCTGTGATTCATCAGCCTTATGTATAAAATGAAGAAGAAATAAATTCCTCCAATGAAGCTGAGAATGTTTAACATTGAAAGAAATAGTGTTGGTTATGCTTAGTCATTTCAAATACCAGCTTAATCACTTTTGAAATAGTTTAATTTAACTTAATTTATTTTTTAAAAATATTTATTTATTTATTTATTTGACAGAGAGAGAGAGAGAGAGAGAGATCACAAGTAGGCAGAGAGTCAGGCAGAGAGAGAGGAGGAATCAGGCTCCCTGCCAAGCAGAGAGCCCTGTGCGGGACCCAATCCCAGGACCCTGAGATCATGACCTGAGCCGAAGGCAGAGGCTTAACCCACTGAGCCACCCAGGCACCCAAAATAGTTTAATTTTAAATTGAATTTTTATTCAAATTTGAAAATTCAGACATCTAGAGTCTCGGAAAAAGAAACTTCTATAATGGGATGTTGGCCAATGGCAAAGTTTTCTCTAGTATTTGACATCTAGATACTAATTCAGTTTTATTTACATTCAATCAACCCATGCAAAGTTGCACAAAGGAAGAAAGGCAAGAGCACCCAGATATTTTAAAACAGCAAAAAATCCTCCAGTTATTTTTTGCAACATATGTGCTTTCCTCCTCATCTTTTGTCTGGGTTGATAAGCTACTCTTATCATTTTGTAATTGCCACAGTTAAACATTAATTTTGTGCTGAATATGCATCAGCTTGTTTGTCAAGTGCTTTACCTACATTTTCTCATGTGGTTCTTACTATAGTAGGTAAGAAGGGAACTATTACTAACCCTGTTTTTCATATGATAGGACTGCCAACAAGTTTAAATAACTTGCTCAGGTCACAAGTCTAGTAAGTGATCTGATAGCATAGCCAATATTAGGTAGCTCTATGCCAGTTTTCTCAATTTAATCTTACCAAAGTATTCTGACAAGAGTCCAAGAACAAAAGAATCTCATCTGTGCTGTCTAATAAGGTATCCACTAGCAATATGTGGCTATTGAAGTTCAAATGATTAAAATTAAATAGAATTTAAAAGTCTGTTTCTCAGTTGTACTAGGCATACTTCACATGTTCAGTAGCTACATACAGCTTGTGGCTACTGAAGTGGGCAATACAGCTGTAGAACATATTCATCACCACAGAAAATTTTCCAAGATGGAAAGTGCCAGTCTGAAGAATACTGGACGTAAGTGTGAGATTTTGTGAAAGGAATTTGGAGGTGTTGTTTGGGGGAAGAGTGATTCAAGTTACATACCACATTAGAGTTGTCTGTTTTATTCTTAAATAGCAAATTAGGATGATTGCTAAGATAAGAATTGCAGTCAATACAGTGGGATTTTCTTCTAGTCTTATCCTGTGCTGGAGAGTGGCACCAGGGCAGGAGACAACTCCCACCCATTATGGAATGTCAGCTTTCTGAAATGTAGCTACTCTATATCTTACTAATAATGTCAAAATATTAATCTGTTTTTGCTCTTATAGGTAATAAATGCCTGTGGGGAAGGTAAGATGTGTTTTCCTATTTTAACACATTGTCTTCTATTTCCTTTCATAGAGGAATATTTTTCCAAACTCTTCAACTTCTCCTTTTTTTTTTCTTTTTTGCCAAGGAGAATGCAGCAGGTCCAGATTTCTGGAAAAGGCAATGT
Organism: Taxidea taxus jeffersonii; assembly: GCA_003697995.1. NCBI lineage: Eukaryota > Metazoa > Chordata > Mammalia > Carnivora > Mustelidae > Taxidea > Taxidea taxus. The sequence goes on along the minus strand of RCUC01163091.1, from coordinate 14,552 downwards.
AAAGTCAAAGACCTGCCTCCCATAATGTTACCTTTGGCGATTCTCCCAGAGAGAATCAACATCAGGTCAAGGAGAGTTGTGAATTTGAGGGCGCTACTCCAGTAATCATACATACTCTATAGCACAGATGGCAGGACTCCATGGCCTAATTTCAGAAATGAACCTGATTAGCATCTCAGTAACCCCGAATTATAACTCTTCTAACTCATGATCCTAAAACATAATTTCAGGGTAGCCATATAGGAAAAATAATAAAGAATAAACATGTTGTACACTGCCTGTCAGATTTTAGGCAAGCTGTTTTAGCTTAATTACAATTAAGTTTTTCAGTCTTTAAAATGAGGATGTCAGTATTTAAACTTGTAAAATGATGTGAATACTAAATGGGCTAGAGTATGTAAATATCTTGACACCATGCAAGACACATAATATGTGCTCAGAAATACTCGTTAAAAAATAGTAATTTCATGTCTTCATAAAGTTAATTTAATGTGTATTCATATGTTGACAGGCAACTCCCTTTTATTGTGCCCTAAAATCATATACCAACCATACTATCAGTGATTCTGATGGCCTCAGAGGCAAAGTATACACCCAAACCTGTCATTTCCACCACCACCTGCTGGATGGGTTTCTTGAAGGTCTAAGGGTTGAGACAATCAGTGACCCATAATGCTCTTTTCCAGGGAAATTTCCCATCATTTATGTCCACCCTGATGATCCTAGAAGCACCAGAGGCCTTGCCTGGATGACTATGGCTGAGCCAATTGCTCTAAGTCCAAAGACAATGCAGGTGGGACTAAGGGTGACCTTCAAATTCAGAAGATAAACCTCTCTAAATTATTCAAAGGTGGTGCACCTGTGTTTAATAGGAAATGAAAAAAGCCACTGTAGTGTTATCTCTCTCTCTCTTTTTTAAAGATTTTATTTATTTGACAGACAGAGATCACAAGTAGGCAGAGAGGCAGGCAGAGAGAGAGAGAGAGGAGGAAGCAGGCTCCCTGCTGAGCAGAGAGCCCGATGTGGGGCTCAATCCCAGGACCCTGGGTTCATGATCTGAGCCGAGGGTGGAGGTTTTAACCCACTGAGCCACCCAAGTGCCCCTGTAGTGTTATCTCTTATGGAAGAAGCACTCTGACACTATTGCTCCCAGAATGTAGCTGGAGTCACTGAAAAACTAGACAAAAGCATTTTAACCTCTGTAGTGTTAAACATAGCTCCAAAGCCTTTAGGCACCTCGCTGCTTATGATCCAGCCTTTATCCATGGGAACAGCAGCATCAGTTTTCCCCACTGCAATTTCACACATGACAGTACAGTCAGTGAGTGTGCTAGTGTCACAAAGATGATAAATCTTCCTTCCTCTGCAGGTAAATCTGGTGGTTCCATCTAACATTAGTCCAGTGGGAGAAAGAATACTGTTTCACAGACTGGTAATATAAGCAGAGAAATATCAGATTTTAGCTTCTAGTCAATACCTGTACCAATGAAAGCAAATTGAGTGAAAAGAGGTCAGAGAAATCAGAACTAACTTTTTCTTCAAGCATAAGTTGCCCTTGTGGAGCAACCTGGAGCCTTATTCTCTGCACCCTGGAGGAAAGAACATTAAGAGTTTATCTCCTGAGAAAAGAAGAACAAGAAAGTGATTACCAGGTTGGGGAGGCATTGAATGCAATGAACACTGTATTTATTGATAGGAAATTATTTGTAATAAATGTTGCCATTTTCTTGTAATCATAGTACTTATTTTTTGAAGTTAATTATCATCTCACACTGGAATGGAAATAGATCAATGTCAATGCAATCGATCTTCAAAATACAAAATAAAAATTGAAGATTTGTCTCTAGTAACATTGCCATTCAAATGTAATAGAGAGCTAGCTAAGTTTCAGAATAACACCACTATCTGTGGTATGAGACTTGTCTGTTTGGATGTGTTCTATCCGAGGAGCCTAGTGGCGCATTGCTTCTAGTATGTATGTGCTTAACAAGTAGTTGTTGAAAGAATTAATACTCTAGTGTTAATGTTAGAATTAATACTCATTCTGAGGTATTATAAAGAGCCCAGAATTTGAGGAAAGGCAGCCTGTGTTTTAATACTAGCCATGCCATTAAGTAGCTAAATCAAGTGACTAATTTAATTAATTTGCTGAAGCTCCTATTTTCTCATACACAAAGTGGGAATATCTATGACATATGCTTGCTGTTAGAATAATATGTGATAATGTAAAGCAGCTTGAAAGGTGTTTGAAATATTAATTGTGTCCAATGCAGAAAATGTAACTATGAATTCTAGAGGAAACTTTGTTATAGTTGATGCCTACTTTAGGCAACTTAAAGAATTATCATATATATGTACGGGAATAAGTGTATGATGTGTGTGGGTGTAGGAAAAAAGCTCTTAATCGTACATACTTTTAATATGTTGTAAATATTTGTAATTTTTAGTTTGATTTGGGATAAGTAAACTAGAGATAATGTCTATGGAAATGAGTGGAGGACAATTCCTTTTCTTTGAGCCCTTTTAGTCAAATACAAAATCAGAAGATCCCGAATATTAGTTTGCTTATTTTTTATATTTAGGGTGTGAATACATTTACATTTTTAGTGAATATGTGGTGAGTTTGGTTCTGTTTATGGTGGTTTGAGGGAAATGTCAGGGAGTGTTAGGGAGGGAGAATTTACTGGGTTGACACTGTAGCTTGCCCAGTTGCCTACATGGTTACGCTTTCTCCACTATTCTCTATGACTCCACCTTCCCCATTGCTCCAAATCATAGGAAAAGTTATTATCTTTTCACTTTTCAGGATGAGCCTGTTAGAACCACAGAACCCAGAAGACAGAATCTGAATGGTGATTAGATGATTGGAGATGAAATGCCTTGTCATAAAATTGGATCCTTCAGAGAAGTGCAGTAAGTATTTCCTACCCTAGAGGTAGAATATATTCTTTAAAGCCTGGGCTATAAATTTGACATGTTATGGTTATGTCCATATAGTATAGCTATTTCAGAAAAAGGACCAAAACACTTAGTTTGTCTCTGTCTTTATAATTTTCCCAAGGCCTCTATAATCACAAATGCTATTGAAGTATTTTCTAGCTCTTTGCCAAGAAGAGCTTTGTGGTATTTTGGGGAAGATGGTAAAGGATCCTAAGCTCACCTTGACCTACAGATGCACCTGCATAATACCCATATTAGTGTATATAACTGAGAAAACACCTGAGGACTAGCAGAACAGTCTCTATAGCTAGCTGAAAGTGGTAGAAATGGTGGAGACATGGTTGGGAAACAAAGCCATTAGATAAACCACAAAAGGGAGGGACACCACAAGTATGGAGAAGAGAGAGGAGCAGATTCCACCTAACACCCCAGGAAGGGAGGACCCACACTCAGAAGAAGAATCCCCATAACATTTGGCTTTGAAAACCAGGGGTGCTTAACTTTGTGAGTTTTTACAATCAGTGGGGATTAGGAATTAAGAACTTTAAAAATCAGCTGGCTTGGCTTTGGAAGAGCCAGAGGGTGATAGGAAACCAAGTCCCTGCCCTTAAAGATGCAGCATAACACATAAGCCCATTGAGATACAGCGTAGAAGCAGAAATTTGAAAAATACGGTATATGGGAAAATTTATTTATTAATCTCAGTAAATAAATGAACATAACATAATAAAGGCCATCTATGAAAAACCCACAGGTAAAAACAGAACCTTTCCTCAGTGGTGAAAAACAGAACATTTTCTCTAAGATGAGAAGCAAGACAAGGATGTCCATTTCACCACTTTTACTCAACATAATACTGGAAGTTTTAGCCATACAGTCAGGCAAGAAAAAAAAAAGGCATCCAAATTGTTAAGGAAGAAGTAAAAGTTTTACTATTTACAAATACTATGAAGTGTGGTAGAAAACTCAAAAGACTCCACCAAAAAACTACTAAAACTGATAAATGAATTCAGTAAAGGCACAGATTACACAATCAATATAAAGAAATCTGTTACATTTCTGTACAGTAATAATGAAGTAGAAGAAAGAGAAATTAAGGAAACAGTCCCATTTCAAATTCCACCAAAAGAATAAAATACCTAGAAATAAATTTAACCAAGAATGTGAAAGATCTGTACTTTGAAAACTATACAGATGGCCAAGACACATGAAAAGACGCTCAACATCACTAATCAACAGGGAAATGAAAAAACAACAACAACAGTGAGATGTCACCTCACACCTGTCAGAATGGCTACAATAAAAAACACAAGAAACAAGTGCTGGTGAAGTTATGGAGGACAAAATAACCCTGTGGGCTCTTGTTGGGAAAATACAAAAACACCAAAGGGATACGTGCACCTCTATGTTTACTGTAGCTTTATTTAGAATAGCCAAAGCTTGGAATCAGCCCAAGCATCCATCAAAAAATGAATAGATAAAGAAGATGTGGTGTATATACATGCAATGGAATATTATTCAGCCATTAAAAGTAATGAAATCTTGCTATTTGTAACAACATGGATTGAGTTAGAGAGTGTAATGGTAAGTGATATGTCAGTCAGAGAAAGACAAATATCATTTGATTTAATTCATATATGTAATTTAGGAAACAAAACAAACAGAGGAGAGTCCAAGATGGTGGAGGAATAGGAGACCTTAATTTTATATGGTCCCAGGAATTCAGCTAGATAGCTACCAAATCATTCTGAACATCTGTGAACTCAACTGGAGATCAAAGAAAAGAATAGCTGCCACTCTGTGAAGAGAAAAGGGACCACTTTCTGCAAGGTAGGGGTGTGAAGCAAATCTGAGGTGATATATGAAGACAGACTGTGGAGGGGGAGGGAGCCTCCATCAGCTGGCTACTGGCAAGTGATATAGCAGTGGAGTACAAACAGAACTTTTAGAAGTTGGCTACAGTAAGGGAGGTCACTTAAGCTGCTAAGTGGGGACAGAAGCCCAGCTGGGACAGTGTGGTCTCAGCATCCTTGGGATCACAGGAAGCCTGGGGGTGCCTGAGTGAACCAGAGCTCCCAGGCATTGGAGTGGGGAAGCTGGCTGCAAAGAGTGAATCCAGGAGTGGGCTCTCAGCTCGGGGTTACCATGAACCAAGAACTGTGGCACAGTCAGGTCACTACTGTCTGAGCAGGGGCCCAACAAGTGGCAGAAGAGGCAAGACCCTCCTTCATCCCCATAGGAGGAGCAGTACAGCAGCATGCCAGGAATTGCAGGGTCTGGAGATTCAAACAGGGTCGTGTGCCTGAGAGAGAAACACTCGGTCACAGGTGAGGCTTGAGTCTTTAGTCCTTCAATGTTAATTTAAAACATTTTTCTTCTTTTAGATTTTTATTCTTTCCTTTTTCAACCAATTTCTTATTTTATCAATCCCTTTTCCAAATCTTTTCTAATTTATCATTTTTACAGTTACATTCTATTGCATTTAATCTTATTTTTGTATATGTTTTTCTTTCTTTAAAATTCTGGGATGCAGTTTCTTCTAACAGACAAAAATACACCCAAATTCTAGTGTATGGCTAGAAAAGAAAATCTAGAAAATGTGTTCTATTCACCCATTGGATCATATTCTCTCTTTTTGTTTTGTTTTGTTAATTCCTTCTAAATTTTCATTTTTACAGTTACATTTTGTCCTTTCAATGTATTTAATTTTATTTTTGCATATATATAAGTTTTTTCTTCTTTATAATTCTGAGGTGTAGTTTCCTCTAACAAACTGACCAAAGTACACCCAGGAGATAGAGTATTGCTTTGTTCTGTTCATGTGTCTGTTTATATACCTTCCTTTTTTTGTTGCTGTTGTTTTGTTTCCTTTCTCTTTTATTTTTTCTTGTCTTTTAATAGCCATTTTGACAATTACATTCTATCTTTTCATTGTATTTAATTTCATATATATATACGTTATATATATATACACACATATGTATGTACATATATACACACATATATACATGTACATATATACACACACATATATACATATATATGTATATATTTCTTTCTTTATAGTTTTGGGATCTAGTTTTCTAAAAAACAGACCAAAATACACACAGAATCCAGTATGTTACTCTATTCTACCTGCCCATCTGATTATATGCTTTCACTCCTTCTTTTTTTTTTTTTTCCTCCCTGGTTTCAGGTCTCTTCTGATTTCTTTAGTGTATATTTATCTGGGGTGGTTATTACCATTTTAGTATTTTATTCTCTTGTTAATCTATTCTTCACTGGACAGAATGACAAGATGGAAAACTCACCTCAAAAAAAGAGAACAAGGGGTAGTACTGACTGCCAGGGTCCTAATCAATATGGACATTAGTAAGATGTTAGAATTAGAGTACAGAATAATGATTATAAAGATACTGGCTGGGCTTGAAGAAAGCATAGAAGACTAGAAAATCCCTTTCTGAAGAAATAAAAGAATTAAAACCTAACCAAGTCAAAATAAAAAAGGCTATCAATGAGATGCAATAAAAAATGGAGGTTCTAACTGCTAGGATAAATGAGGCAGAAGAGAGAATTAATGATATGGAAGACTAAAGATGGAGAATAAGGAAGCCAAGAAAAAGAGACATAAACAACTGCTGGATCATGAGGGGAGAATTCGAGAGATAAGTGATACCATAAAGTGAAACAATATTAGAATAATTTGGATTCCAGAAGAAGAGAAAAGAGAGAAAGAGAGAGAGAGAGAGAGAGAAGGGATGCTGGAGCAAGTTATAGTGGAGAACTTCCCTACTCTGGGGAAGGAAACAAGCATCAAAATCAAGAAGGCACAGAGAGGGGAACCTGGGTGGCTCAGTGGGTTAAGCCTCTGCCTTCGGCTTGGGTCATGATCTTAGGGTCCTGGGATTGAGCCCCGCATTGGGCTTGGCGGGGAGCCTGCTTGGCGGGGAGCCTGCTTCCGTTCCTCTCTCTCTGCCTGCTTCTCTGTCTACTTGTGATCTCTGTCTGTCAAATAAATAAATAAAATATTAAAAAAAAAGAAGGCACAGAGAATCCCCCTCAAAATCAATAAAAATAGGTCAACACCCCATCATATAATAGTGACACTTACATATCTCAGAGGCAGAGAAAATCCTAAAAGCTCAGTCCATAACCTACAAGGGTAGAAACATTAGATTGGCAGCAGACCTATTCACAGGAACCTAGAGGCCAGAAAGGACTGGCATGGTATATTCAGGGTGCTAAATGAGAAAAACATGCAGCCAAGAATACTTTATGCAGCTAGGATGTCACTGAAAATAGAAGGAGTGATAAAAAGCTTCCAGGACAAACAGAAATGAAAAGAATTTGTCATCACCAAACCAATCCTACAAAAAAATATTAAAGGGAGACCTCTAAGCAAAGAGAGAGCCCAAAAGTAACATTGACCAGAAAGAAACAGAGACAATATACAGGATTTACAGGCATATTTTTCAACAGTTACTCTGAATATAAATGGGCTAAATGCCCCAATCAAAAGATGGAAGGTATCAGATTGGATAAAAAAGCAAGACCCACCAATACGCTGTCTGCAAGAGACTCATTTTAGATCCAAAGACACCTCCAGATTGAAAGTGAGGGGTGGAGAACAACTTATCATCCTAATGGACATCAAAAGACAGTGGAGGTGGTAATCCTTATATCAGAAAAATTAGATTTTAAACCAAAGACTGTATTAAGAGATGAGGAAGGACACTGTCATAATTAAAGGGTCTGTCCAGCAGGAAGATCTAACAATTGTAAATATTTATGCCCCTAACATGCAGCAGCTAATTATATAATAAAATCAAAGGAATACATTGATAATAATACAATAATAGTAGGCGACTTTAACACCCCCCTCACTGCAATGGACAGATCACCTACGCAGAAGATCAATAAGGAAATAAGGGCTTTGAATGACACACTGGACCAGATGGACTTCACAGATATATTCAGATCTTTCCATCCTAAAGCCACAAAATACACATTCTTCTCTAGTGCACATGAAACATTCTCTAGGATAGATCATATCCTGGGTCACAAGTCAGGTCTCAACTGGCACCAAAAGATTGAGATCATTCCTTGCATATTTTTGGACCACAGTCCTTAGACACTGGCACTCAATCACAAGAGGAAAGTTGGAAAGAACTCAAATACATGGAGGTTAAAGATCATCCTACTAAAGAATGAGTGGGTCAATCAGGAAATTAAAGAAGAATTTTTAAAAAATCATGGAAACAAATAAAAATTGAAAACACGGCAGTTCAAAATTTTTGGGGTGCCTGAAAGGCGGTCCTAAGAGGGAAGTACATAGCAATACAAGACTTTCTCAAGAAACAAGAATGGTCTCAAATACACAACCTAACTCTACACCTAAAAGAGCTGGAGAAGGACAGCAAATAAAGGCTAAAGGCAGCAGGAGAAGAGATATAATAAAGAACAGAGCAGTAATCAATGACATAGAAATTAAAAAAAAAACAAAAACAAAAAACATTGGAGGAGATAGCAAAACTAGGAGCCATTAAAAAATGAAATCTTGCCATTTGCAGTGATGAAGATGAAACTACAAGGTATTATGTTGAGCAAAAGAGTAAGTGAGTCAGAGAAAGACAATTACCATATGATCTCACTGATAGGTGGAATTTAAGAAACAAGACAGGATCATAGGGGAAGAGAGGAAATAAAAATGAAACAAGAAAAAACCAGAGAGGGAGGCAAATCATAAAAGACTCTTAATCATAGGAAACAAACTGAGGGTTGCTGGAGGGGAAAGGGGGTAGAGAAATGGGGTAACCAGGTGATGGACATTGGGGAAAGGTATGTGTTGTAATCAGCACTGGGTATTATGTAAGACTGATGAATCACAGACCTGTAACCTGAGACAAATAATACATTACATGTTAATTAATTGAATTTAAATTAAAAGGTAATTGAAAATAATTGAAATTGAAAACTGAAAGAAAATAAAGGGGGAAAAGTGAGAGAAAAAACAAGAAACAAACTCTTAAGTGTAGAAAATAAATTGATGATTACCCAAGTGGAGGTGGGTGTGGGAATGGGTGAAATAGGTGATGTGGATTAAAGAGTACACTAATCATGATGAAAGAAAAAGACAAAAAGACATACATTATTCTTAGCTCCAAACATGGAAACAAATAAATTATTATTAAATGCTAAAAGAACAAATAAGAAATCTGGGACTTGTCAACATGATACACAGCTCTGAATATTAGAGCAAAGCAAAATAAATGTGCTAGGTCTTGAATCAAAAGTTTCAGTCATCTTTTGGGCTCATTTCTCAGGTATTTGGATATCTGTAAGTTATAAACAAGATAGCAAACAAAATCCACAATGTGAGTCTTTCTGGTGAAATGGTCTTTGAAAATATTTAACCATGTTTTTGGCTATAGTCTTCATCAAAAGAATTTCTGTCACCAGGGAGAATAGAGCTTAATGTTAAGATGAAATTGTATTCCTTTCTCATAATTATAATCTTATTGAATTGCTATGAAACAGAAATGTGTGCAGAGATATGTTACCAAATAAACAATCCCAGTTCCTCTATCTAAACAGGGAGTCATCTGTAGGAAATTATTCTTCATGATTTTGAGAACATAAGTTATTCTTATAGAATTTCTACACAAAAAGTATATGGTTAATTAAATTTGGAATGCTGTAGGGTTGTAACAGTTTCAGGATCCACTGATTTGGGATTTTTTGATATTTTAATCACAGCATACCTGAGTTTTATTGTGTTTTTAAAAAGTGGTGCCGATCCTGACACATGGGTGGCTCAGTGGGTTGAATGGCTGCCTTTGGCTCAGGTTATGACCCCAGGGTCCTGGGATTGAGTCCCACATAGGACTCCTTGCTTGGCAGGGAGCCTGCTTTCTTTCTCCCTCTCCCTCTGTCTGCTGCTCCCCCTGTTTGTGTTCTCTTTCTGTCAAATAAATAATAAATAAAATCTTTTGGAAAAAAAAAAAAATACTGCTTTTTTCCTCCTTCGGGGTTTTTTTTTTTTTTTTTTTGAGATTTACTTGCCCAGAACTCAACAAACCACTCTCTGAGTTAGAAAAGAAATTCTATTAGTATACAGCCTACATCTTCCTTCTGGGGGAAATCTTATTCATATTAAAACCCAAGAAAAACTAGGAGAGCTCAGTGTTGAGTTGCTATTGAGAAAGTTTCAGAAAAGAAAAAGAAGTGTGCCAGAGAGCTTAATCTCATCACTGATTCTTATATGTAAAAAACAGTAAGAAGAGAAAGAGCAGTAAGAAGAAGCTGAAATAAAAAGGCAAAAAATGGATGTTCTACTCCAATATAATATATTCTATGAAAACAGGAAATAGAAGAAAATCCAGGCAAAAGGAAACAAAAGATTGAGGTAATAGAATTGGCAAAAGTGGAAAGGTAGTTGGAAATGGAAGAAACATTTATAATGCCCATTCTTTCTCTTTATTTCTTAAAACAAACATTTACTGACCACCTATTGTATGCCAGCCATTGTACTAGAAGGTGGATAAAGATGAATAAGAGGCAGGGTCCTGGCCCCAGTGGGACTTCAATGAGGGGGAATGGTAATAACCAAGTAAACAGATAAACAAAGAAAATAAAGCCTTTGCTAATTACTGTGAGGGAAAAAAATACAGGAAGAAAGAATAGTTGGAAGAACCTACCTTAGGTAGAGTGGTGAGCAAAGATGTTACTGAAGAAGGGACTTTTATACTGAGATCAAAAGAATAACAGTGACTAACATAAATTCTGTGTTTCAGGTATAAGGAACAGCAGCAGAGCAAAAACACCCAGGCAGGAGGAGTTTGCATGATTAAGAACTAGTAGAAAGCAGCTATGGTTGCCACAAACTGAGGCTGGATGGGCTGGGGAGTTGAGATAAAGATGAAAACCTTGTGGTGAGAAACTTGGATTGGGTTCCAAAAGTAACAGGAGGCCAGTAAAAATTTTAAGCAAAGGAGTCACAGAGTCTCATTTGTTTTTTAAAGATCTCCTTGGGTGATCTTGGTGAGAATGCAAACTGGTGCAGCCACTGTTGCTGACAGTATGGATATTCCTCAAAAAATTTTAAATAGAATTACCTAATGATCCAGTAATTCCACTACTGGGTATTTATCGAAAGAAAAAAAAAACACTAATTCAAGGGAATACATGTGTAAGGGCCTATTTAGCCAAAATGGCTCCATTTCGGTTGAATAGCCATAAGGCCATAGCTAAGGGAGAAGGACATTTAGAATGGATGGAGAAGAGGGACACAGTGAGTGGTAGTTGCAGCCCTGAGATGAAGTGCAGCAACGGAGCCTCTGGTCATCCAACTATCATCTCTTTTCTTAATTTCTCCTTAAGAAGAAAGATGTGGGAACCATGGAGGAGCTGTTTCTGATCATGCAAAGAGAAACAGATGTGGTGCAAAGGGTCGACTAGGTGGCTGCTGAGGTGAATTTTCAGATCTTCTCAAGAGAACCTGCTGTGGGGAGCATAGTAGATGGAAGTCCTCCAGCTGCCACCCCAACGAATGCTGACACTACACTCCCCTCTAGATATTCTGCTAGTAAGAGAGTCTGATTCCATTTTTCATGTTTGGCTTCTGACTGCTTTTACGCCCTTACCCATTTGTTTTCCCTTCTTGTCCCATATATTATTGGAAATGCTGCACACTCTCTCCTTTGGTGATGGGGGAAGGTTCAGACAACATGCCCTGGTCTGCCCTTATCTTGACCCACCCCTTAATCCCAATAAAGGTCAAAGCCAGTCAAAAATTTGTTCTCTCAAGCCATTGTTGATCCTGCTTGAAAGCATGCCTGCTTTCCCCAGGAGGCCTCATTATGTTAATAATAAATCTTTTTTTTTTTTATTTTTATTTGAGAGAGAGAGCAGAGAAGTGGAGAATCAGAGGGAGAAGCAGACTCCCTGCTGAACAGGGAGCCTGATGCGGGACTCAATCCTGGGACTCTAGGATCATGACCTGAGCTGAAGGCAGTCACTTAACCAACTAAGCCACCCAGGTGCCCCAATAATAAGTCTTTTCATACCTTATGGACATTGGGGAAGGTATGGGCTATGGTGAGTGCTGTGAAGTGTGTAAACCTGGTGATTCACAGACCTGTACCCCGGGGCTAATAATACGTTATATGTTAATAAAAAATTAAAAATTAAAAAAAATTCTTTTCATACCTTCTGGGTATACATGTGACATCATCTGTCCATACTTGATGGAATTTTGGGCAAGAAGTCCATCCCATCTCAATAAGGTGTGTGACAACAGCAGTTGCAGCAAGCAACATTTCTCAGCAATGGCCACCACCACTGGGGGATCTTTCCTTGCTTTGGTGTGCTGATTTGTTCTGCTGCCAGCTGGTGAGTACATGCTCTGAGCTGCTGCTTGCTTCCTAGCATGCTTTTTGAACTATGCTGGCAAGCTTATACTTTGAGCTATTGCCTAGTGTTGCATTTGTTGAGTCCTGTTGGAGTCTCTATCACAGATTTAACTGTCCTAAGTCAGGAGCTTTGATAATTTCCATTTGGGGAGAGGATATGAAATTGGAGTCCTCCTTAACCTGGCCCTGAATTGTGCATCTTGGTCCAGACCTACCTGTATATCTCAGATTGAATCATGCATTTCAATTCCAGGATAAGCTATGGCAGATGTTAGGATCAGGGAAATGATTCTTATTCTATGATGATGACTGCGTATCTCAGCCAGGTGTTGGTGCTATTGTATAGAGAACTCAGGAGAAAGACTGATGCTCTGTTCAATGTACTGGTCATTTAGGTGGTTGCTTATGTGGAGGAAGAATAGTCACTGTGTGGTATGTGAGGTCCACACTCCTAAAACGGATTATTCGCTAAGGCCCTCTGTAGTGGCTGTTGCTTACTTCTCTGTCCTCAACAAAGATCCTGTTTCTCAGGGTTATAGGAAGGATACCCATGGCTTAGCCAAGGTGTTAATTCGAACTTAAGTCAGGGTGTCTTTAAACCCTACATGGCAGCCATTGTAATGAGAGAGGCTCCTAACCCTAATAATGCAGATTTGAGACTCTGGGGGAAGAAACCTATAAATATCAACAGAGTATAGAGAACTCCTTCAAAATATAGCCAATCACTACCCAAAAAAGACATCCACAATTTGACCTGATTAGAAATCTAAAATTCCTGAAAAGCTTATACAACAGAAAATAATACCAAAAAGTTTTTGTGCTCATATAATGTAGGTTCTAAATTAACATCTACTGAGATGCACTAGATGGCAAAAAAGTTTGCCATCTTTTCTGAACTTAATACTAGAGCTCAAGGTGGATTGTACTGAATTTAAACAAGGTTCACTATTCACGGGGATCTCACTAAATTGAAATAAAACACACCCTATACTCGTAGGGGAGTTGGCAAATATAAAACAGATGAAAGTTAAGTATTTTTCACTTTAACCATTGGAGCTATTGCCTTGTGTAAATTTCCCATGGTTATATAGCTCCTTGTCCTCAAATATCTCTTGGGTATGGAGGTATCAGGCATAGACACTCTGGCCTAACAAGTAATAAATTAAATTAAATTAAATTAAATTAAATCTTTGGTACTTATAATTGCCCTGACAAAATAACATTTTATATCCCTACTTGAAATACTTAGTATGGCACAATATAAATGAGAACAGGGCTTTTAAGTATTGAAACCCATTATAAAAGACCTACATAGAGAAAGAATGATTATTCCCACTATTTCTATATTTAATAGTTCCATTTGGCCTACTCTCAAACCTGGTGGAATGAATGGCTTTTCATGGTAGATTACTACAACCTGAATGCTGTGGGCATACCTGTTAAGGTCCCTGTACCAATATCACTGAAATTAAAGACCACATGCAATTAGTAACTAGAAAATATTTTGGTCTTACAGATTTGACTAGTGCATTCTGTTCCATGCCATTTCAATAGCCTTTTAGTTGTGGTTTACCTACCCCTTTGAAGGGACACAATATCCCTTTACTAGCCTTGAGCTATCTATTCTATCTTTGATAGTCCTGCCATTGCTCACAATCCCTGTAGGTAAATCCTTTTTTTTTTTTTTTAAAGATTTTATTTGAGAGAGAGAGAAAGAGAGAGTACAAGCAGGGGGAGAAGCAGAGGGAGAGGGAGAAGCAGACTCTCCGCTGAGCAGGGAGCCCTATGCAGGACTCCGTGCTAGGACCCTGGGATCATGACCTGAGCTGAAGGCAGATGCTTATCTGATTGAACCACCCAGGTGTCCCCCCTGAAAATTCTTACCTACACCTACCTTTCTCTAGGAACATGGGTATGGTATTACATTAATGACATTCTCCTCTGAGATTCATTTGAGATACTCATTAAGGATATGCAAATATTCACCAATTTGCACAAAAAGAGGAATGGGTCATTGCCCCACACATAGTAACAGACCCCACCACTTCAGTAACATTTTTGGGTGTTATTTGATCAGTCAAGGGCCTCTCCATCCCTCATACTGTCAAGAGTTACTGACCCTTTCAGCACCCATAATGTTAAAATAAGCTGAACATCTTTTAGGCCATTTTGGATTTTAGAGGCAATATATTGCCTCTAATA